>FLSR01000074.1:253473-274848 GCA_900092035.1 Leuciscus waleckii
TGATTACATAATTAACCCCCGTCACACTCCTAAAAAAATCATGTTTAAAAATTTTTTTTTAATGTATTAAAAATAAAAAAACATTTTGTTAAAAAAGGGCATTTCTGGCTCTTGCGTTCTACTGCGTCATGACGTTTTGGATAAGCAGACAAAATGAAGAGTGCTTGCATTAACTTACTGAAAGAGAATCTCATAGCTCTTGCAAAGAGGGAAGGACAGAAGTGCAGATGAAAAAGAGAGCGAGACGAGAAGCGAAAGACTGACAGATTAAAGACAGAGGACCGTTTAAGCTGATTAGTCTTATTCTGCTTGATGAGCCGAGCTGCAACTGCAACCTTCTGCATTCATCTGGTCAATAGTCTCTTCGACAAGTCGCAGAGCGCCAGCAACCATATCAAACATTGAGCCCTGATGAGCAAAAGACACATGCGTCACCTCTGAATGAAGCCATTGGATGCTGATAGCTAGATCCAATCAAACGCATTTAGTCGACTCCCACTCGAATTCGAAAAAGGAGTTGAAACTCTAAAGCTGGGGTTGAATGCGCGCCCTGATCAATTCATAAAGCCATGCATGAGAGTGTTGAGTGACAGCAAAGCATTCTGGCTCATCAGAACTCTTTGTGTCACTTCCTCTGCTCTCTGCCATCTGTGCTGTTTTTGTGTTTGAAAGCTGAACTAGAATCAGCAGGGCACACTTCAGTTGGGTTCGACTCAAAGCATGACAGCTTTCTAATGAGGACAGATGTGCATACAACAGCGCCTGAAATCTCTCTCGTTTGTCAGGTTGACTTCATCCGAGGCAGATTGTATCGTACGTTAATTGCCGAAAGAACAGTCGACTGACGCAAGCCTGTCACTTTAGACTTTAAAAGGTTGAGCTTAACTGTGACAGTGGACCACATCCTCAGTCACATAAACAAACCAGGCTGACCTGTACATGCTGGTTTAAACCGCATGTTGTGCAATAGGAGATGTTGCAACCAAGCACACCTTTGATGCGCATTGAAAGTTGAGGAAAGATGCTTACAATAATCACGGTTATGTTCCATATCCTTGGCCCTTTGTTTAATCTTTCGCCGCCACTGATGAGACTTTCCATCACTTATGACACGTTTCCTCGACTTTGACGAGACGTTTTTTCAGCCAATCCATGTTTTCACTGTTATAAGGCAGGGGGCGCTATTACGCGTCTTCAAAAACATGCGAAGAAGAAGCAGAAACAAGCGATAGAAGCATTTACGCACATGTAATCTAACACGATCATCAAACAGTAAACTACATATGAATCAAAACTGCCTATGAAATGTCGACCCATGAACTGGTAAAGGACTGTAAAGCTTTTGCGGTGTTGATGGACTCGATCTACTCCATCTATATATCGTTTTCACATGTATTTAAAAATCTTACTAACTCCTAACTTTAGGACCATATGAACAAATTGCTGCATTTGCCTAGCCTGGTTAAAACCAGACCCTTCTCAGTTGAAACTGAGTGTAGGGTCTGGCGAAGCTATGTAGACAAATCATTTCTTTGCTCCGGTTTTAACGAAAACGGTAAGTTTAAATCGCTCAAAACAGACGCGATAACTGATTCGTTTATATACTGTCTATGATTCGAACGAGTGATGTTCCACGGCGGCGTCCATCTTTGTAATGAAATCTCCTTCAGCGTCGCTGCGCTGTCGTCATCATGTAAATCCCTCCCCAAACGTTTCTGATTGGTGCCGCGATTTCGGCGGCACAGAAATGAGTTTGAATGGGCTCTTCTCCAGACTATCCTGGAGAGAAAATAAAAATTCGCCGGAAGTAGTCTGGGTTTTCCCAGGCTAGCATGTGCCTTTTTCCTAATTCTTTAATATTCAACTCAAAACTGTTCAAAAAGCTGACAAAAACAACATAAGTGTGATATAAGGCCATTAAATAGTATTATATGAAAGAACATACAGCACTTCTGTCAAATATCAGTCTGTTTTTTGTTTTTTTTTTGGCTTCTTGTTTTCAACTTTGATATTTTAAATGTCATCGATTAGAGCTCCATTTTGTGGCATTAGCTGCCATACATAAAGCTTCATATATTACATGTTAAGTGCAAGCAAAATACATTATGCAGCAGCAGTGGTGCAACAACAAGCATCAAACATTTGAAGAACTTCACACCCCATTTTGGCTTGATTCTTGATGCAGATAAAGATGTTTGAAATTCAGGTTGCTCACAGACAACAAGAATGATTAACCAGTCCATCAGGAGTGTGTGAACTGATCCACACAGGGAGAAATGCAACAGGCTGCCTCTGCATTTCAATGGTGGGTGATAATGATTTAACAGAATCGGTGGGGAGTTTCACAGGGTGCTTTGTTTTTACACGGGCACACATTTACACATCAAATCTGCAAGTCACTGCACACACTGCTAACATATTAGATGTTTTAAAGGTGCGTGTAAGTAACTTTGACATTTTCAAGATTAGGGGCTCGATTTTAGCGATCTAAGCGCCTGGTCTAAATTTTCAAAATCACCCTGTGTCTTGAAAGGTTTATACATTTTCTCTAAAAAATCTGCTTGTCTATGGAGAAAATGAATGGGATTTTTTACTTTTGGAAGAGGAAGAATAGATAGGACATTTTTTTAACCTATTTATCTTGCACCAAGATATGAAAAACGCTTTCAACGCAAGTCCTTCCCTAGTTGGGCTTACAACCTTTTTAGATTTGATCACGCTGAAGTCATTTGCTTGTGGGGGTTATATTTCATGCAAGCCTGTGATAAGTAGCTTTAGGAAGAGAATGCTTTGTCCTGGAACCGCGTCTAAAGTAGATGTGCTACAAAGCCAGTGCTTCCCCCCTCCAATTATGACCAAGCAGCACAGAGCACTTTTAATCAAACATGGCCCTCCGTGTGTCATGTGACCGAACAGGAGCTCATCCAATCGCATGCGTCATCCTTAATACGATGACATCACCTGTGCGGGTGCCCTCAAATGTCAAAAACAGATGACCGTTTTAATGATCAATTTCCATAATAACTGCTCATCATCTCCAAGCATAATCGACTAATAGATCTGGACAAACCCCTTGAGCACTGGAGCATTAGGACACAGAGAACATTGGGAATTTCTGTCAATTTCAATAAACAATTTTCTGGGAAGTGATATGGAGGTTATAAGGGTCATTTCAGATATCAATCGATACCAGTGTGGCATCATCATCATATTGCATCCAAAAGCCTTTGTATCCTAGGACAAAGTAGATCAAATAATATATTTATTGCTATTTTACGGTTGAAAAAAAAATAAGTTAATGGTAACAACTAATGAAAATGCATAAATACGAGGCGTCTTCCAAAGAATCTTCATAATGTTTGTCTGAATACTGAAACACTCAAATATCTGACCAAAAATGTATGAATGTCCAAATGAATTAGAAATAACGTCAGCATCATTTACACAAGAACATCAGCAAAATAATTCAAAGACTTTTTTCACGATTACTTCCATAATCCGATTAATCTCTTAGCATTCACGAGACAAACATGATATAGATGTTCATTTCACTTGTTTAATATCAACGTGTTCTTAACCAGCCTACATAATTAGTCAGCGTACTTTGCAAATTTGGAAGACTACAGACACATGCCTAAGACTTAAATTAATGTCACCCAGTTTTAAATTACTTCTAAAACAGGCAACAAGCACAATAGAGGTTTTGAGAGACAGTGAGAAAAGACCTTATTTTGACATTGAGTTCTCTTGGGTTCGAACTTCTTCAAGCCCCAATTGACATATATATATATATATATTAAAAGGCACTTTATGTGACACTGGATCACAAAACCAGTCACAAGTCGTCGCACGGGTATATTTGTGGCAATAGCCAACAATACATTGTATGGGTCAAAAATATTGATTTTTCTTTTATTCATTAGGATATTAAAGGGATGGTTCGGAGTCAAATCAACCCAGGGTCCTTTGCACCATGACCCAGCCAAACACCCCCCAGAAGCCTTTTTTTCCCTTGGTTGAACATTATTAAAGTTAGAGCTTATTTAGAGATCAGCCGGATGGTTTAGTGCAGGCGCTAACGGATCCTATGATGTATCTGGTAAATTACCCCACTAATAATGCCCAGAATGGTACCAAACTTCTACAGTAGTACAAATAGGTTCTCTACTCATAAAACGAGGCATTGGAATTATTATATTATATATTATATATTAACATGCCTAAGACATTTGCATAGTACTGTACATCGGGAGTTTATTTAAATAACACTTGCTAACACACAAAAAAAGGATATCATGTTCCATGAAGATATTCTGTAAATTTCCTATCGTAAATATATAAAACATTTATTTTTGTGAGTGAATGCAGCACAATCGCGAACTTAAATGGACAACTTTAAAGGAGATTTTCTCAATGTTTCGAATTTTTTGCACCCTCAGATTCCAGATTTTCAAATAGTTGTATCTCTGCCAAATATGGTTATATCCTAACAAACCATACATCAACAGAAAGCTTATTTATTCAGCTTTCAGGTGATGTATAAATCTCAATTTCAAAAATTGACCCATGTGACTGGTTTTGTGGTCCAGGGTCACATATAATAAAAGGGACTCAAACTTATTTGAGTCAGAAGATCACTATCAGTGGAATTCGATTTCCTATATGAAAACACACTTTAATTTAGTACTCTAAAAAACAGCAGACAAGAACCCTCAACACGTCCCACTCATTTCCCTCCTCATGAGACCCCGGGCTGAACATTTCCTGTAGGTGCCATCAGAGGAAGTCTGGAACATGCTACTGCTGCTGTTGAGCTTTCAGCTTATAACACAAACAGGTAGCTCTAGCTCCACAGGACATGCTGAAGGCCAGGCTATTTACTATATAAAGATCCTCCATCTCGACTGTCATTTCCTGGCTAAAGAGAGGTCAGAAAAAGTGTGTCAAATAAGAGGCTTAAATAAAGGAAGCCATAAACCATTGTGGATAAATTATGTCATTTATATCTCAAACCAAGTAAGCTAGCGACATGAAGGAAACAATCGTCATCCTACTGTTTTATCACCCAGCAGGTGTTATGATATGAATGTTATAGATATGGCACTGGTCCTGGGTTCTTTCCTCAACGTAACTGTATTTTTCTCTTCATTTCAGATTTTTCTGTTCGTAGAAGAAATGTTGAGAAAAATGTCAAGTTCAATACTTATTCAAAAATATTTTGGGTTCAATACAATATTTAATAATCAAAAAGAATTTGTGCTCACCCCTCAAAATTATTTTGACTCAATCCACGTTTTCTTTTAAAAGAGCAAAAGTCAAGGTTACGCTGAGACACTTACAATGGAAGTCAATGGGGCCAGTTTTTGGAGGGTTAAAAACAGTAATGTGAAGCTTACAATTTTATAAAAGCCTGTGCATTAATTCTTCTGTTAAAACTTGTTAAAACTGTTCATCTGTTTACATCATCACTAGATATGTTTTCGTCCTCCTATTTTTATGTGCATTTTGGGATATTGCGTTAAAAAAATGCTGGATGGAAACAGCAATATGCACATAAATTCAAAAAACATAATTTGAGGTGGATGTTTTTATCCAATAAGAAGACATGCGCATTGTTGGCGCCGACATATAGCGCCGTCGCTCTTCGGGCGACCCGAGTTCGAATCTCGTCCCCCTCTCTCCCACTTCACTTCCTGTCTATACAGTCTGATCATAATAAAGGCAAAAACACCAAAATAAATCCTTTTTTTTTTTTTTAAAGAAGACATGCATGAACTACGATGGAAACTCGATGCCTTTTCGGCAGCGGTGGATGTGATTGGATAACTGGACTAACCAGCGGACCAATCACATTGCACAGCATCTCAAATGTTGGTTTGATCATTCTGAAATGCTAAAATCTGTAATCAGAATAATTGATTCTGATTTTCCTTCCCAGAAGCACCTCACATGATTGCATTCCCGAACACCAGAATCCAAACGCAAGATATCATGACAGCGTTTATTTTGTTTCGTTTTCGCGCTCTGAGACGCAAGTCCTTTATGATGGAGGAAAATAGTGGCTTCCCTGATTGTAGCAATTTCTATTTTTATTACAGATCTTTTGCACCAATTTCCGGAAGTGATGATTTTGTTCTCTTGAACACATGGGATGGACACTGTATTTTATTTGCGAATGTTTATGCGATATTCCAATTTTGTGCATAAGTTAAATTCACAACTTTGGATGGAAACATAGCTAATTTGACAGTTTAAGGATTTACAGCATTGTGTTATCACAGCAACAAATTATTAAAATGAGATCTAACTTTTAAAATGTGATAAAACGTTTAGTGAGTGATTTTCAAACTAAAATCATGTTAACGCTCACTTAACATCTTGTGGCTATACTACTGCAATAGTGAGTATTTACAACATTTAAAGTGTCACTTCACCCAAAAATGACATTTCTGTCATCAATTACTCAACCCTCATGTCGTTCCAAACCCGTAAGACTTTCATTCACAAACGAAGATATTTTTTATGAAATCTGAGAGCTTTCTCTCCCTCCATTGAAACTCTAATGCTTCAAAATATTCATAAAGAGATCGTAAAAGAAATCCGTATGAATTGAGTGGTTTAATCCAAGTCTTCTGAAGAGACATTGATCAGCGAATGTACGTAAAGCACTCAAATTTGATAAAGCGAAGCTCAAGAATGCTTGCTTGATGCCAATGAACCAAAGAGGTTCATTCTCTCGTGTTAAGTCAGCACGTTTAGTTTCCGCAAGAACCAAGAAGAGTTTGTTGCGCGTCAAGCAAGTACAGCTGTTTATGTTTACTGATCAATGTTTATATGTGAATAAAAGCTCAATTAAATCTGTTCAGTGTATAAAGCAATCGTGCCTCTTCAGAACACTTGGATTAAACTGCTCTATTTATATGGATTAATTTTAAGAGTTTTGGGTGAATACACTTTCAATGAAGGGACAGAAACTCTCAGATTACATTAAAAATATCCTCATTTGTGTTCCGAAGGAGAACGAAAGTCTTATGGCTTTGGAATGACATGATGACAGTATTTTTTTTTTTTTAGATCTGGGTGAACTATCCCTTTAAGGATTGGCTCCATTCACTTGCAATGCAAGTGTCTCGCTGCAACCAAATTTTTGTGAAAAGTGGAAATACATGTTTGTAATGGTGATCAACATTATGCCTTACATGCTGTCTATTAAGTTGTGCAAATCCTGGAATATTCATTTACCGTAAGGGGTTTGTTCAAATCTCTAGAAAGCACCACAAGCTGAAGAAACTGAGTATTGCTGAAGTCCCAGGCATGGAATAGTAATCTATACAGGCTCATTAACTCATCCTGAGAGGATTGAGCTGAGCGTCTCCCGGCACTCAAAAGGACATCCAGCTGTCTGCAATTTGGGTATTGAGAGCAAATCCAATGTGTGTCAGATGATGTGGAACAAGGAGAATGCCTGTTTGAGCGTTGGTTTGTCCGTCAAAGCAGGAACTGGGAGGTGTTCGCCGCTGACCTCGGAGGGCAAGGACTTCCCAGCGCTCCTCTGCAAAACAACAGCACAGGCGGCAGCTGACCCCCACCCAGACACACAAACAACCTCAAATGCACATGAAGTACACTTTCCAGACGAGGTTTGGAGTAGGGAGAGAACGCACTGCAGTCACCTTCCCCTGATATGATCATGCAGGAATGTAGCGATGGATTATGCAAACAGACATGTTTTGGAGATGATGTCAGATCAGGACCAGGAGAATGGGTGGTACCAACTCTGCTATAGCTGCCGAAACGCTCAGTTACACGAGCAGTTGAGATATTCTCACCTCTTTCTGCTCAGACGCTTTTAATGGCTACGAATGATCCTCAGATTCAAATGAGAGCGGACACAGAGGAAGCCAATGGCAGTTGTAGGAAAAGGAAATGAGAAGCTGTGGTGGGAAATGCCAGAATTGTCCATTTCCGACCTTCGGTTTTATTGTAGTCAGTAGTGACACAGCCTTTGGCACAGCTTCACAGGTTAGACAGGCAAGTGGGACAATCTTGCATATTAAATATACGTGGGCGAATATCACAAAAAGTACTGTCAAGTGCGTACATGTCCGAGGCATATCTCACCTAAAAACCTAAAGTTTTAAAAATTAGGTCTATTTTTAGGACCCTTGCTCTTATATTAGGATAATTTGATCTCATTTCTGTATTGAAAATAATTAAAAAGTCATTTTAAAATTAATTTAATTACAAAAAGAATCATTTATAAAAATAAAGAAATAAAAAATCATGGTACAACAATACTTAAATTATGAATAATTTACTGCCATTATGTGAATAATATTTAATGATGTAATCCATAAAAAAGTAAATGTAATCTGATTATGAGCATTTTAAAATGTAATATAATCTAATTAAAATTACTACAATTTTGAAAGAATTAAAAAGTCCTGCCTGACACTGCAAATTAATTGTCAATTGAAATGAATGTCAGAATACAAAATATTATTTTTCTTTTCTTTTCTTTTTTGTGGTTAAATATATATAAACTAATTACAAATACTTTTATTACACTTGAGTACAATTTTTTTTTTTTTTTTTTTTTTTTTTTTTTTTTTTGGTTAAAAATATATTTTTTTTTTTTTTTTTTTTTTTTCTATTGATTTTGTGGTTAAATATGACCTGGGCATGTTTTCATGAGATTCACTTGGTATGCAGTATTCCCATCATGAATTAGGAGGCTATTTAGGACCATAAAATACGGAATGTTCCATCTGATAAAAGAAGAAGGGAGCTGAGACTGATATTGCTGTTCATTAACTCATTTGCTTTCATGCTCCTCTAATGCAAGCACCAGTATCGTATCTCCAGATATATAAACAGAGATATCATTATCTCAGTCATACTTTTATTGCAAATACATACTTCGATAAAAAATTAAATGAAGAAAAATATCATAAAAAACACAAGGGTAAATATAGGTTGCTCTGCCAAAAAGGTCATAAAAGCTATCAGCAAACTTACTACATCAGTTTTCAACTGTTGCTAGTAGGCTGTAACTGCCCAGGGTGTTTGCCATGTGTATTTGCATACTATTTACATGACAGGATTGACGTTAAGGAGATACCCTCTAAAGCGTGTATTTACCTGTTCCACTTTAAGGACAGCTGAACTTGCACGGAAAGCATGATAAGCTTGTTTTTTTTTTTTTACTATGAAAACAGAATATTTATTTGAAACTGAGATAAACAAGTTTGAAGAATGGAATATCAAGAAAAATCTAAAAGAACGGAATAAGGAAATACTAAGCTTTCCATAAAACATTCACTGAAGTCTCACAATCACTATTGCAAATGCATTAGTCAAAATCCCTTTGTAATGCATTTGGCTTGGGGATTCAAAAGAACCCAAGGAACGTATAGACCAGCGACAAATTATATGAGTTGAACTCTTCATCAATCCAAAAGCATGTGGAAGAATTTAAACCAATCCATCATTAACCACCAGCTCTAACTGTCCAGTTTTTTTTCTCCTAAAAAAAACACCTGACAAGAGGAATGCTGAAATACTCAGCTGCTTAAAATATCTCTCTACATGAGGATGTCAGTAATGTCAGATGACAGCAATTCAGTGCCCTTAATGGCTGTCATTGTCAGGCACCAGCATCTTTAAGTGGAAGGAATTTTTTTTAGATGGGAGAATTAGTCCTTTTGGCACAGGCTTTTCCCTGTCCAGCTGATTGGAGAATGTCTACAGAATGTCCATGCCTGGCTTTTTGGGCCTTTTGCTATGTGGACAAGACATTTCTGGATGCAAGACCTCAAGATCATGATGTCCAGCTCGTGGACAAAAAGGAATAGTCAGCCAAAAGTGAAAACTCTGTCATATTTACTAACTGTCATGTTGCGGCAAACTTGTTTGCTGTACTTTTTTATTAAAGACAAAAAATAGAAATATTTTTTAGATGGTTACGCAACTCTTGATAAACAACAACAGAAAAAAAACATCAATAAAGCACCATCAAATATTTCACATTCTTACCAATTATTCTGAAAAATAATCATGTCTGCAACCCAGGTTCATTGGAAATACGTACCTGTGTGGCAACATTTATGCAAAATTATGGCGCTAAAAGTGCGTTTAGTGTTATCCGAAACAGATGAACGTGAATCTGTTTGATGTACGTATAGTGGAAGTATTGTGGAAGTACCTACACTCAACCTAACCGATAATGTTAACAAAAGCAAACACCAGATAAAAATGCAATTGCTGATGCAACCGTGCCATTTTAGCTTGCTTCTACAAGTCTTTGGGCTTTAAACTTTGTCAACTGAAGACCTAAGTTTGGTTTGAAGACGGAAAACGCACCAAGCACGATGTTCTCTCACCATTCCTGATTTCTAACACACACTCACTGTGCTCGGCAGGTCTTGCGTCTGTCAGAGCAGAAACCAAAGCTGATGCTCTCCGTATGTTTTTCCGTCATCTCCGGCACGTTCATATGTAAAATACACAAGCATATTTCACCCATTAGATCGAAAGATCTGAAAAAGCCCATATATTTATCCACCCATAGACCCTCCCCTAGAAGACATCAGGGCAGAAGTGGTTGAAAGTGGACAAAAGAGACGGATTAAAACACCAGGTGTAAACATGTATGTGTCTCCCTCGTCTACTTGTGAGCCGATCATCCAAAACGCATCTTAATACCAGGTGTAAACTGGGCCTTAATGCAGCCAGTGTTCATTTCAGCAGGAAACTGCAGTGTATTGTACTACGTACACGTTATTTTTTGGAGTTTGTTCAATGAGCCTATGCTGAATTTATGAGCGAACTATTCCTTTAACAGTGTTTTTTTCATTCAAGGAGTAACCTTCACTTTAAGGTAAACATGTGTCTGCTTTTCCTTTCCCAGCCCCAGCTGCCCACTTATTTTGACATGAGCAGTTCCTGTACAGCTCCACATAAGACAGGGCTGCTTTATGTGGAAGACAATGAGGAAATGACCTAGCATGTGTGCATCTGAGGACATGCAGATACGGGCTCTCCCAATGAAACCGAGAGAGAAGGAAGGAGAAAGAGAGAGCGGGAGAATGAGATGACATCATGGCAAAGTTAGGTAGGAGGATGGAGAAGTCCTGTAATGCAACACTGTAGATAAACATGAGACAGCTGTATTTATGAGATCTAGAACCGTAGGCCTTCCCAGCTTTTGTGCGGGACGCATTATCTGCTCTGGCAAACCGGAAAGCAACAGTCTCCAACGTTCAGGCACCAAAGAAAGATGTAAGGCCTCCACATGTCCAACGGTCCAAGCTCTCCAGTTTACAATAATCCAGCAACTGGCTTCTAGCAAGCTAACATCAGATGAAAGAGGGGCAGTAAACAGTTTCTGCCCTTTTAATAGGAACAGTTGAGTAGACAGCTGTCCAAAACAGAATTAGGAGACAGACGGTGTCTCCGTGGTGTCTTCAAACCCCATTGTGCTCAGCTTCTTTAGTTCAATTAAGTCCAGATTATATTAGTCATAATCTTATTATAAAGCAGGTATTATTGGTGGTCATCCGAAATAATAAATGTGTGTGGTTGTGTGTTTTAATGATAGTACATTAACTAGTTTGTCTGTTTTACATGACAGATGCTAGTGCAAAACAGGCTGCACCTGCTAAGGTTGGGACAACAATAAAGACTACATTGACCAGGGCTGCCTTTCCCAAAAGCACCATGAGCCTAAGTGAATCATAGAGACCATTTGTGGCAATGGTTCTACGATCGACTTAGGTTTATGATGCTTTTGGGAAACTCAGCCCAGGCCGATTAATATTTGGCCAATTTGAAATGATATGCATTGGCAAATAATCAAGTCCTGACTGATATACGGTATGTTGGTCTATTATCAGCACGGCAACTAAACATGCCGGCGTGACCAAAAACAGCAGTTAGTTCCTCCTTGTGTCAAGTCTGAAATGTAATGACTGCGCATTTTGGTTTCAATACTTTTAATGTACTGTTGTTGTGTAAAATAAGTATTTGTTCGATTTTAAGCAATTTTGTGTCTCACTTGTCATCATTACAAAAATTACTCAGTAAATTTTGTTAACGTTCAGAAAGCTAGATTCGTCTCAAAGTGTTTTGGATTACACTGCCACCTATTGGTCTGGATGCATGAAGTTTAGTCTGTTTAGCAATTGCTATGTTTACTAACTGCTGCAGTTTCATTCCACACTTTTGTTTTGTTCCTTTTCATTTTATATTAGACATTAATGTTATGCTTTGTAAAACATGAGTAGGCCTACTGACTGTTAAGAGCATTATAAAGGAAAACATTTTGTCAATTGCATGACATGGCATCACCCACGGCTTACGAGTAGGCGCTGCACGCTATAGAAGGCTTCCTTTTTTTGTTTTAGAAGTGGTGAAAAGCTGATCATTTATTTTCTTTGTGTACCATTACCAATAATTTACTGACTGCACCTTTAATTTGTGTAATGTATAAATCAGCTTTATATCTGCCGCCCTGTTCCAGATATTTAAATCATAATCTGCATTAATAATCAATGTCAGTTGGCCGCATTTTGATTTTAGTAATTGTGAACAAATGTCAAAATCTCAAATGTCATCATTATATGACTATATAACAATATAGTGGCAATCAGAGACCATGCTTTATTGTTGCACCCTGCTCTATTATATATGATATTTAGATGATCATAAATGTCAGGTTCATCTGGTAAAAAAAAAAAAGGTTTTTTCAAAAAGCTTTGGCCAGTCTGTTTTTTAGGGTTTTTTCCAAAAAGCTTGGACCAGTCTGTTTTGTAGGTTTTAAAGGGGTTTGGGGTACTTGATAGCTGTCCGACCAGTTAAATGCATGCTTAACCAAGCAATTAGACCACCTAGTCCAGCCTAAACCAGCAAACCATCTAGGCTGATTTTGTTTACCAACAAAATTGTCATAAAAAACCACTGAAGTGCATTTTGTTGACTTGTAAATAATGTTCACCATTGATATTTATTTAATGAGGACGAATAGATTGCAAACAGAGAGTTGGTTAATAAAAGTTAAGTTTTCTGCATCACTGTTACTGTACATATAAAGCACAACATTCTGACATAAGAACATAGCTCCGCAAACACTTACATATCTCCGCAGCTTCTTCTCGGGTGGCGACTTTCTCAACCATCCCTGACAGATGATTTCCCCTCCGCTCATTTTACAAAAAGAAAAGGGAAAAACACAAGCACAACAGTAATATCACTCTGAAGTCCTCAGATGATGCGGGTCCATCTATGTTGAACGCGTGTCGAACTGTGGAGTGGATGTAAATCTGCAGCGCTGCGGCGCGTCATTTAGTGATGATGGGACGCGCGTCCTCTGAGCTTAGCCGGACTCACTGTAAACACTACGCGCGAGAGAGACGCTTGACGCGAGATAACGCTCGAGTAGTACGAAGATGTAGGAAGTACTGTTGTTTGTCTGCTGTTTGTTTTCCCACTCACACACACGCACACCACGCCCACTGAACTGAAGGGACGGGACTCTCTCTCTCTCTCTCACACACACACACACACACACACACTGTAGGGATGAAGAGAGACGATGAACCACATGAGTGGAGTTCACTGTGCCGATGCCGGCTCACACATATAGGCTGGTTAGCTTCTAGTACTCGATTGCACACTTTTGTGCACTTTTAAGTCTATATAAAGTTTGAAAGCATCTGTCAAAAAATCTAATTTACTTAAAGGGATATGTCTAATGTTATTAAATGTGCATCAGCAGATGGCACTGAGTGTTTTCCCAGGATTAGAAACAGCCGTCACGAACTTTACCAAGTATGAATTAGTTTGAGAAACACGCCATCTAGTGGACAGATATACGTCATGCAGGATCTTGCTATCAGCTATACACGCGCTTCATGTTAGGTAAATAACCTATGATTATATTACATATTTAAATATGGATTACGTTTTCACAAAGGGAAGTGTCTTTAAACAGTCTTGTTGTTTTATGAATTGTTGTGGGTTAAAGTATTTGTTTTTATGTAGGCCAATTCTGCAGAAACAAGATTAAAATGTAATTCTATAATCATATGGATGATATGATGTTTTATTAAAGGGATACTTCACCTCTGGAAAGATGAATGTGTATTTAAAATAGGTCATTTATGTAGAAGAAATGTGAAATTATTTTTGAATTTGGAGCTTTATAGACTGAGAAAAGCCAGAAAATGTATTTTTGGCTTATGTGGATGAAAGACAACAACTCCCAGAATGCACTTGCTTCGCTGCCCTAGGAGGCCACTCCCAAGCCACGCCTACCGGTATGAGAAACAACAAGGCTACTAGTAAGTCTCCGTGACGAGTTTGCCCGGGATTTCGAGATCGCCCAAAATGTCCGGGAATCGGCTTTTGCGTTCTATAGTCGCCATTCATTATATTTACTGTGGCGAGCAAGACGAGGCTGAGGGGCGCGGGAGAACGGCGCGAGGCCGGTGGCGTGATTACTGATGAGCGTGTGAGACGCACCGGTCTCGTAGGCTATCTCTCACGGAGGAGCGGGAATTTTCTTAACAATTTTAAAATGCACATCAACCGATCACTTGTTTAGCGTTCATGTAAACACTACATTCAGATCCACCAATCGGAATGAATTCAGTAAGATTGAAACAAAAGGTGTGCATATAAACAATGAATGGCGACTGCAGAAAGAAAAAGCCGAATCCCGGACATTTTTGACGATATCGACGGCCGGACATGTCCGGGAAAAAGAGGATGGCAACCCCTACTACTCAGCTTTCTCCTACTACTCAGCTTTCTCAACAGAACAAGAGCCTGCTAGCTTAGCTTAAAAAATAGACGGCTGACACTATTTGTACATTCTGTGACTGAGATCCCACCCTCTATGGGCGGGTTGAAAACATCCGGGACAGCCCCTACTACTGGCCGTAGTCTTTAGCCCCTGGCCAAAAAATCCTCAGATGACGCAAAATGATGATTTTTGCGCATCGGAGGATTTTTTCCAGACAAAAAATACTAAATCTCTCGTCTCATGGGGATATGAGGGTGGAAAGCACGGTAATTCGAAAATACTTCAGGTTTTCAACTAATACAAAGCTTAATGCTAAATCCTGAAGTATCCCTTTAACAAAGTTCGGGAGGAGCACGTTCAGATAATTAAAAGGTGAAGAGCACTCAGCAATCAATGGTAAGAGATATGTATACATTCAGCAGTCTCACCTCAATCCATTGACAGTTTAGTAACATCCCTCCACCACCCCTTCTCCACACTTGTAGTCCTAACCACTTACATACAGGGGGAGTACTCTGAACTCCGAGCTTGGAGCCCTCCCCCCGGACAGCACGCCAAATACGCATTAAACTTTACCCCCTCTAATTGTATGTAAGTGTGAACTCGTGAAATAATATTACACATTGTTCTGATGTTGTTGTTTATAATTCCTCAGCTACATGAACTAGATATGTCGTATCAGTGACTTTAAGTGTAAGACTTAAAGCCATGTAACTTTCCACACTTTACTCATTTACTGAGTTTGTAGCTGCTTTAGTGTGATTGATACACAACAATGATTCATCATCATGGGACACAGAAGTTCACGAGTACAACCGTTGACAGATAGCGAGCAGGTTGACAACCTCCATCACCGTGACCACAAACCCTCAAACCCTAGCAGCAGCAGCAGCAGCAGCAGCAGCAGCAACAGCGGAGAAACATATTCCTCATCGGCCTGACGAGAAGAAGCCTGAGGGAGAGGGAGACCAGCTTCCCATCTCTCTTCTGAAGAGGAAGAAAAAGAAAGTGGGCTTCTTTAAGAGTCTCTCTTTCAGACGGAAGAAAGAATCAACCAAAAACAAGAGCTCAGATCAGGGTGAGATGATGAAGGATCAAGAGATGGAAACATCCAGGAGAGGTACTGACGGTAAATGACAAACATGTTAGAGAATATATTTTTAATATCCTACATGAAAAAGTCACTTCATATTTTACACCTAAATGAGTGACCGTAGTAACTGCAACTTTTCGGAACTTTTCTCCCCCTAATAGATGGTTTTAAACAGACCTTTTAACTTTTTCTCTATGATAAATTAATTAAGAAACCTCAAACAGGACGGACTCAAAGACAACGACACAGGACAAAGGAATAAAGACATCGACAATACAGTGCATCTGCGGTAGGATCTGCAAGAACGAGAGGGGTTTAAAAATCCATCAAGGCAGAATGAGATGCTTGACAGCGGCAACAATGACACAACGGACAGAAGCGACTTATGGTGAGACGCAGGAGCAGCCAGGCCCGGAGGCAACCCACAGTGCCCAGAGCCTCCTAGTCAGCAGCTCACCTGCCACTATTACCCAAGAGACAGCATCTCCCGACAACACACAGGGCCTCCAAAGCCAGCAAGCTGCAGCCATAACAACTGGCTGTGCCCCTGTGGTCCAACCAAAGATCCAGTGGCCCAAATCCCACAAGAGAGTTGAGTGGCAACAATTTGATGAAGATGTAAGCCAGGTCCTGGAAGGGACAGCCAAGGGTGACGTGGACAACCGATTGAGAACGATGACCACCCTCAGAGTGAAAATCGCAGCTAAGCGATTTAGAACCGAGGCACCCAAGCCTGATCCATCAGCATATGCTCCAAGCCACAGAGTAAAGAAAATTCAGCGCCTTCGGGACGAACTCAGGCTGCTGAAGAGGCAATATAAATTAGCGGGGGAAGTCGAGAGAGCCGGCCTAGCGGACCTGAGAGCAATCCTAAGGAACCAACTCTTGACATTAAGGAGGGCAGAGTTCCACAGCAGGAGGAGGAAGCAGAGAGCCAGGAAGAGGGCACCATTCTTGGCCAACCCATTTAAGTTGACCAAGCAGCTCCTTGGCCAAAAGAAGGCTGCTCCAAGGATGCCATAAAAGACCACCTCAAGGCCACCTATAGTGACTCCATCAGAGAACAAACGCTGGGTCCATGCGATGCACTGAAAATCACCGCTTCATCAGACTTCGACCTGAAGGAGCCCCGACTAAGGGAAGGGAGGAAGTTGTGAGGAGAGCAAGATCGAGCTAGCACCAGGCCCAAGTGGAGTGCCCAAGTATAATAACTGCCCAAAGCTACTACATCGGCTTTGAAGGGCCCTGAAGGTGATCTGGAGGAGAGGGAAGATCACCCAGCCATGGAGGTATGCTGAGGGAGTGGGCATAGCAAAAGAGGAGAAGTCTGAGAACATCAACCAGTTCTGGATCATCTCCTTGCTCAGTGTGGAGAGTAAAATCTTCTTCAGTATCGTGGCCAAGAGGCTCTCCAACTTCCTGTTGAGCAATAAGTACATCGACACGTCTGTGCAAAAGGGAGGAATACCAGGAGTTCCTGGTTGTCTGGAACACACGGGCGTGGTAACCCAGCTCATCAGGGAAGCAAGAGAAGGCAGAGGGGACCTGGCTGTACTGTGGCTGGACCTCACCAACGCCTATGGCTCAATACCCCTCAAGCTGGTGGAGGTTGCACTGGAGAAACACCATGTACTGCAGAAGGTGAAAGATCTCATCCTGGACTATTACAGAAAGTTCAGCTGAGAGTCTCCACTGGCCAGCTGGCACCAGCTGGAGGTGGGGATAATCACTGGCTGTGCAATCTCAGTGACCCTCTTTGGGCTGGCAATGAACATGCTGGTCAAGGCAGCTGAAACAGAGTGCAGAGGCCCCCTCAGCAAGACTGAAGTAAGGCAACCTCCCATAAGAGCATTCATGGATGACCTCACCGTGACAACAACGGCGGTACCAGGAGCCAGGTGGATCCTCCAGGGGTTGGAGAGACTCATGTCATGGGCACGCATGAGCTTCAAACCTGCAAAGTCCAGGTCTCTAGTCCTAAAGAAGGGGAAGGTTACAGACAGATTCCGTTTCAGGCTGGGAGAATACCAGATCCCGTCAGTCACTGAGAGACCAGTGAAGAGCCTTGGAAAGGTCTTCAACTGCAGCCTGAATGACAGAGACTCCATCAAGGCAACCGGTGCTGACCTGGAGGGATGGTTAAGAACAGTGGATAAGTCTGGGCCCCTGGAAGATTCAAGGCCTGGGTCTCCCAGCATGAATCCTCCCAAGAATCATCTGGCACTCTGCTTATCTATGAGGTCCCCATGACAGTGGTGGAAGGTTTTGAGCAAAAGGTGAGCAGCTATCTACGCAGATGGCCGGGCCTGCCGCGTAGCCTAAGTAACTTCGGGCTATATGGGAACACCAACAAGCTCACGCTCCCTTTTAGCTCAGTCAGGGAGGAGTTCATTGTTGCACGGACACGGGAACACCTGCAGTAATCTGGATCCAGAGATGCCAAAGTGTCCGGCGCAGGCATTGTTGTGAGGACAGGGAGGAAGTGGAGGGCAGCCGAGGCAGTCCAGCAGGCAGAGAGGCGGCTGAAGCACAAGGCCATCCTTGGAACAGTGGCGCCTGGCAGAGCCGGACTTGGGAGCCTAACAGATACCTGATAAGACTCTGCCAGCGGAAAGGAGAGGCAAAGGTTGGTACAGGAGGAGGTGCGAGCTTCAGTCAAGGAAGAGCGAACCAGCAGAGCAGTGGCCATGCGGCAGCAAGGCGCCTGGATGAAGGGGGAGCAGGCGATGGAGCGGAGTGTCACCTGGAAGGAAATCTGGAAGTGGAACCCCCAGAGAATTAAGTTCTTGATTCAGGGGGTCTATGATGTCCTCCCAAGTCCATCCAACCTGTGCAAATGGGGCAGAATAGAAACACCTGCATGCCCTCTTTGTTCCAAGACAGGGACATTAGAACACATCCTGAGCAGCTGCTCCAAGGCGCTGGGTGAGGGTCGCTATCGATGGAGGCACGACCAGGTCCTCAAATCCATCGCTGAGGCAATCAGTAAGGGGATCAAGGACAGCCGATACACCCAAGCTACAGCCAAGGCCATTCACTTCATCAAGGAAGGACAAAAGCCAGAGAAAACATTGAAAAACTGTTCTGTAGGTTTGCTCTCCACGGGCCGAGACTGGGTGATGACAGTCGACCTGGAAAGGCAGCTGAAAATCCCAACACACAACACCCAGTCCAAAGTGAGACCTGACATCATCTTGGTCTCTGAGGCCACAAAACATCTGATCTTGTTAGAGCTGACAGTGCCCTGGGAGGAGAGGATGGAGGAAGCTCAAGAGAGAAAGAGGGAGAAATAGTCAGTCAGCGTATTTTCCCGTAGTGTCTGCTCCATAAAATACGGTTTGGTTGATTATTCACTGACGACATCATTCATATACGTTCATATTTGTGAACTATCACAATTAAAACACAAAGACATGACAGAAATACAAACCGTGCGGTCATTCACAATTATTGGGACGGAGGAGAAGCGTTTTCTGGAAGAAAAGAAGCGAGGTTGGCCTTGTCAAGTCATTCAGTTTAGCGGTGAGTATAACGTATAATGCCCTCAAATCTGTTTATTTTAATTTTAGAGATATGTAAAAAGACTTTAAGTAACGTTCCCAGCGGGCACCTTGATGTCAAAATGACGTCACGAAATAGGTCAAAAATGAAAGTCATATTGACGTCAAAGTGTCGATGTCAATTTGATGTCAAGATTGTGACCTCTGCTGATGTCATTTTGCCAAACATAAGGTGAAATGCACGGCCGTACACTTATTACCAGCTTCACTTAAAACTAACCAGATTTACTTTATTTAATTTCTGGTTTAAAGAAATCATATTTTTATTTTAAAGACACCATGATGGTGGTTAGCGTTTGCTTTAGTTGTGCTCTTGACCCTTGACTTTTTAATATAACATTTTCTCTGGCTGCTATAATTGAGTGTTTATAAAGCACAAATGTTGTAGCCAAAGAAGCCATGAGAAAATGAGATCAGGTGATGTTGGCTGTTTTTTGATGATGAAATCATCATCATGTAATTGCCTGAATCCCTAATCTTATTCTGGGTCTAATGTTTTTAATTTAATTTTACTGCATGTGAGCAATGTTGTTTATCAAATAATGTAAATGATTTTAAAAGCATTTCAAGCATTAAACTTTTTCCTCTACAGTATTACTTACCCATCAGTGTATGACTCTCAACAATGGTGAAAATCAATGAAATGCTTCAGCTGCAGTGCATGTTGGGTACCACTAATCAAAACTCACCATATCTCCCAGCATGCATTGTGGCTTTAATAAATTATGCAGCTGGAGTTGATCTGATTATCTGGATATTTAGTTTGATTGTCACCATTGTTGAGATTCATATGCTGTTTCTTGATGTATGTGTGCGCTAAGTAATGCCATAGATGAAAGGTTTTTGTGCACTAAATAGTACTAATAGATGCTGCTGAATCAAATAACTTATTTTACCATTAATGATTATGATTAAAACAGTTTTAAAACCACAAGTCATATATAATGAAAGCATAGACACTGAACAAGATCAGGGATTCAGGCAATTACATGATGATATCGTTGTCGTCATCATCAATAAACAGCCAACATCACCTGATCTGATTTTCTAATGGCTTTTTTAGCTACAACATTTGTGCTTTATAAACACACAATTATAGCAGCCAGAGAAAATTGTATATTAAAAAGTCAAGGGTCAAGAGCACAACTAAAGCAAACGCTAACCACCACCATGGTGACTTTAAAATACAAAATATGATTTCTTTAAACCGGAAATTAAATAAAGTAAATCTGGTTAGTTTTAACTAAGCTGGTAATAAGTGTACGGCCGTGCATTTCACCTTTTTGTTTGGTTTATTCCAACCAGAATTCAACGACTGCCCAACGTTGGAGCTTGACGTCAAACAAACATTGAATTTAGACGTCGACCCGACTTTCATTTTCAACCAAAATCCAACGTCTGACCGACGCTGTAGTCTATATCCTGTGCCTGCTGGGAAAGACACATCTCTTCACCTGAAACAAGAAGCTAATAAAAGCACGATTTCGAGTAAATGTGGTTTGTGTGTGATTTTCGTGTGATTTGGGGTATTTTCATATGAATAAAGAATGTTGACAGTATTGCTAAGCAAGGTGTAGCCATTAGCTGCATATAAAATGCTAAATATAACATATTTCAACATCTTTTTTTGACTTAAAACTAGGATTGGGTATTGGTTGGGTTTTATCCGATACCAGTACCTACTAGGTATTTTTCAAACGGTTCCGGTGCTTAAACGG
Organism: Leuciscus waleckii; assembly: GCA_900092035.1. Taxonomy (NCBI): domain Eukaryota; kingdom Metazoa; phylum Chordata; class Actinopteri; order Cypriniformes; family Leuciscidae; genus Leuciscus; species Leuciscus waleckii. Next base: position 274,648 of record FLSR01000074.1, read on the forward strand.
TTCTTAAACCGGTACTTAAGAAAATGAAACCGTACACACTTTATAAAAAAAATAATACCTGTGTGTGTTTTTTTTTTTGAAAAAGATTTTCTGATTTCTGATTAAATCAAAAATTGTGCCGTTTAAAAGGCTACTGATGTAGCCGAAAACACTTAAGTTAAGATCAAAATGTTGTCTTTTCATATTATTTATATATATATT
>FLSR01000074.1:277904-288662 GCA_900092035.1 Leuciscus waleckii
CTGTGTTATATTTCAAGACTGCCTACATTTCTCCACTCTGGCACCTTTAAAGAGCTGATATAATTATAAAAGAGGGTCTACATTAAACAAAAATGACACCACTGTGTTAACAAATACAACTTTTGATTTCAATAATGTAGGTTATTAGTAGCCTAAATGTTAAAATTAACATGAACAGTGCTGTAGAAGTGCAGTTTATTAATAGTAAATGTTAACTACCCAGCGGGCACCTTGATGTCAAAATGACGTCACGAAATAGGTCAAAAATAAAAGTCATATTGATGTCAAAGTTTCGATGTCAATTTGATGTCAAGATTTTGACCTCTGCTGATGTCATTTTGCCAAACAAAAAGGTGAAATGCATGGCCGTATACTTATTACCAGCTTCACCTAAAAACTAACCAGATTTACTTTATTTAATTTCCGGTTTAAAGATATCATATTTTGTATTTTAAAGACACCATGATGGTGGTTAGTGTTTGCTTTAGTTGGGCTCTTGGTCCTTGACTTTATAATATAATGTTTTTTCTGGCTGCTATAATTGAGTGTGTATAAAGCACTATTGTTGTAGCTAAAAAAGCCATGAGAAAATGAGATCAGGTGATGTTGGTTGTTTATTGATGATGAAATCATCATCATGTAATTGCCTGAATCCCTAATCTTATTCTAGGTCCAATAATGTAAAGCATTTTAAAAGCATTTCAAGCATTAAACTTTTTCCTCTACATTATTACTTAGCCATCAGTGTATGACTCTCAACAATGGTGACACTCAATGAAATGCTTCATGCTGCAGTGCATGCTGGGTACCACCAATCAAAACTCACCCGTATCTCCCAGCATGCATTGCGGCTTTAATAAATTATGCAGCTGGAGTTGATTTGATTATCTGGATATTTTGTTTGAATGTCACCATTGTTGAGATTCATATGCTGTTTCTTGATGTCTGTGTGTGTCTAAGTAATGCTATAGCTGAAAGGTTTTTGTGCACTAAATAGTACTAATAGATGCTGTCGAATCAAATGACTTATTTTGCCATTAATGATTATGAATAACACAGTTTTATAACCACAACTCCTATATAATCAAAGCATAGACACTGAATAGGATCAGGGATTCAGGCAATTACATGATGATATCGTCATCATCAATAAACAGCCAACATCACCTGATCTCATTTCCTCATGGTTTTTTTTGCTACAACAATTGTGCTTTATCAACACTCAATTATAGCAGTCAGAGAAAATCTTATATTAAAGAGTCAAGGGTCAAGAGTACAACTAAAGCAAATGCTAACCACCATCATGGTGTCTTTAAAATACAAAATATGATTTCTTTAAACCGGAAATTAAATAAAGTAAATCTGGTCTGCGGAAAAAAAGACACCTACATCTTGGATGCCCTTGAGGTAAGCTAAAACATACCAAAAATGTATTTCAAAGTGAACTATCCCTTTAAGTAATCCATCACATGTACTTATAATATTGTTGATTGAGCAAACCATTAACAAGATATCACAAAAATAAATAAGATCTAATTTTGTAATTAATGAGTTGATGAACACTGGAGTATAAGGAATACAAACAGCCTACAGGGGAGAGCATTTGAAGAAGTTCATTTGATTAACATGTAAAATTTTGAATGCATGTAAAATATTTAAACATGTCCATGTTTTCTGTCCACCGCACCTACTGTAACAATGTAACAACAGCTATCTGTGTGCATTACATTAAGTTACACAGTTTATGGATACATTGTAGATTTCACAATTGTAGCAGATTTTTTAAATACTGAGGAAAATTGTGCAAAAATTCCTGTGTAAAAGCAACTCATGCTCTTCCCTACAACTCTATCATTCGATAATGTCCATTTTTAAGAAATTGAAAAACCACATGATTCTGTTCCTGTACAAATGTGGGCAAAACAAAACCTTTTGCAACTTTTTGTCGGGGCTGAACGCAGGATTATGGGTTCTGTTGTACAGAGTGTGTACCGGGAAGTTTAACTTAATAAGGGTTGCGACTGGCGTCAGAGTTACTGCGATGGTGATCCATTTCTTGAAAGAAGTTTACTTGTCTCCCTTTATAGTCAACAGTTCCTTAACAATGAATTACAACATTAATATTACAATTATTAATCATTATTGACACATTTTTAAATGGAACTTTAATGATTTTGAGGCCAAAAATTACACACACACTTAGTCTGTTTCATCAGTTGATATTCTCCATTTTGAGTTTTTGAGTAAACACATGATTATGTTCACTTTAAACTTTTGTAATGTAAACAACTTTAAAATGATTAAAAACAACACAATATCATTTCATCATCTGAATGTAGTCAGAACTACTGAATCCCTCAGAACTCATGCATTATTTTGTTCTTGTAATTACTATTCTGGGGTGAGTTTCCCGAAAGCATTGTTAGCAACTATGTTTGCAAGTTCTGTTGTTATCAGCAGTTCAACGAGTCTGTGTTTCCCGAAAACACAGTTCTAACGAACATTCGCAATCAGGATCACAAAGTTGTGTGTTTGGAACGACAGATCTCGACCTGTGGTTAGAAGAAGAGTTTCTTGTTTCTTGTTTGCATGACATGTGGACTCAATAAATCCTTATCTTGAGCCAGATAATCAAGATGGCATTGAGTACAATCTATATATTTTATTTAATACATACAAATGTCATTTACATCTTTTAGTTTGTCAAGAGATTTAAAGGGGTTGTATGATGCGATTTCATGTTTTCCTTTTTCTTTATTGTGTTATGTAACACTGCTAACACATATAACAGCTGTTAGTGCAAGTATAAGATCTGCAGATTTACAAAGCTCAAAGTGTCAAACCTAAAGAGATATTCTTTATAAAAGTTAAGGCTCAGCCACGCCTTCCTAAAACGCTTCGTTCAAACACCCATGCACAGTGTGTGTGGGCAGAGTTTCACAACACCACCCAAATGTTTACACAAAGAAAGAAGGCGCAACTTTTATTCTCGCTCTATTATTGTTGCTGCCGGCGCCGCCATGTCGTGGAGACGCTGTGTTTTACGCTGTGAAAGGGAAATAGGCTAAATTGGGTGCTTAAAAGTACTATTTCAGCAACGAAGAACATTTCTGAGCCAAATGAGGATAAAGATGTGTTCTGGGACTGGCGTGTTTATTGAACCAATCAGATAAGAGTAAATTGAGAGTCAACGAGAAGCTCATTTGATTGGCTACATGATGACGGTGGACCCGCCCTCCACCCACCCTCCGCCCGCGCAAAACTCAATGAGTGAGAGAATCGTGCCAAAACTGGAAGCGCAGCTAAAATAAGACGCAACTGTACAAATAACAGTAAAATGCTGCAAATATTTTTTTCTTACACTTGAAAGGCGATTTACACCTTTACAAATCTTCTCTTTCGCATGCAAATTTAATTTACGCTTGCAATCTTATGTACAATTTCACAAATCTTACCCTGCGCATGCGGTTCTTTATGGCATCATATTATCTTCATAAAAAAAACTTTTAGTAATGATTATGACACAAAAAGAAATACAAATAATAATGCATGGCCTTTTGTGTCTCGCATAAAAAAAAATATATTCCCAAAGAGAAAATAAATCATCTTACCTGGAGAATAAAAACAGATGATATGATGACCTTTTCTAATACATTTCCATCTGTTTTCTAACAGTATATTGTCAGTAATTTAAACTTATGTCCAGTAATATCTGCGTGTGTCTGAGCAATCTCTAAGGAAATAGTTACTGCTCTCTCCTTTCCTGTGAGTCAATGCTGCTGTTGGTTAATGATCTACAGCAATTAAACAAATAGCACACTCATCATGACTCTACATCAGGACAGTTGTGTTTGGACAGGCTAAGTCACACTCCCTGTGCTCTGTCTTTGCTATCTTCTGTCCAGGATGCGTTTTATGGCTTTATTGCAGGGTGAGTTTGGTCTTAGCAGGAAAACCAGTCCTTACAGTTCAATGACTTTTGGCGTTGCTGTAGTGTCATGCTGTTCTATTGCTCCCAGCAACTCAACACAATTAATCCTTTTGCAAAGCAATTGAATCACTTCACAAATCAAAATTAATTCAGAAATCTTCTTTCTCCTCTCACACGTTTAATGGAGAGTGTTCTCTAGTGGTGAGACTAAAAATGACAGAATGTTTGTTTTTGTATTTATTTACTAGCCTCTTTTAATAGATTATATTTGTTTGCATTAAATGTAATGTAACATAATCACATAAATACAGTTGTTCTCACTGTTTCCTGCTTTCATTACCGAGGGAAAGTTGTGTAAATGTTTTACTAGTACAAATACTATAACTATAAATATAAAAAACTGAAAACATGTTTCTCACGAGCAGACTGTATAAAGTGTGGAAAACAACATGAATGAACTTCAATAAAAATTTGTTAAAAATGTTAAAACAATTGTTAAAATGTCCTGTAAAGCTATAATTAACATCTTATATAATCATTCATAATCTTGTTAACTTTGCAATGACTTTGTCAGAAACATTACACATCAGCACACTGGAAAACTATTTTTCATCTATTGGCTTGTCTACTGATACATGATATTGAATAATTCAAAAAAAATCTACACTGAATTCTGAACAATTAGACATTTGTTTCAGTTTGTCTACTCTAGATTATGAACTAAACATTTGTTTCAGTTTGTGAATAGTTTATCAAATAAAATCTATGGGATCAAATTCCCGCCAAATATATAGCGGTCACGTATAAAAAAATAATAAGCGTGAATCAAAAATTTAAAAACACATGTAAAAATATATTGCACAAACTGAAAAAAAAGAATGCAAAATGATCAGAATAGCAAACAACGTGGTCACGGATCAAAATATAATAAGCGTGAATCAAGAAATAACAAGCATGAATAAAAACTTTAAACACATTAAAAGTTATTTTGCAGAAAACTTAAACTTATGGTAATGCTTTCTTAAAAAGTATGTTTTCCTTGGTTTTATTACTGTGTTCTTTGTGCTTTCTTGCATTTTCTGCTCATATTTTACTCTTTTGTACGCTTGTGCTGTTTTTCTCTTCGCTCTTCTTTCTATGTTCTGCGCTTGCTTTCCCAAATGTTGCAGTTTCAGTTTCATGTAAATTAGGGCGGGCTTAAGTGTCACCATTGGTCCACTAGTTCTAGATTGACAGCTACTCCTCTAGCCAATCAATCGAAGAGGGGTGTTGACGTCACACCAATGCGACTCGTGGCTACTGATGCTTACTTGTTATACAGGGGAAGATGACCATCAACTCAGTTGGCAAAAAAAATTCCGTGGCAGGACACCTTTAAACTGCATGTGTGCCTGCAACTCAACCTGTTGCCGGTATGTATACCTGGCAATATGGTATCGTTAAATTCGTCATCCTAACGATGACCTGTTACAGTTATGCCTGTCTGATTATCCATCATTCACCTCTAATGCACTGGACCTGGCACGCGAGCGTAGATCTTCTCCGAGCAGTAACTTGCCACCACCTACTGGCCGTTTTACTTTCATATTTAATCAATAACAAGGATGGGTAATGTCGGTCCTGGGTGCAGAGTTTAGCTCCTCCAACCCTAATCAAACACACCTGAACCAGCTAATCATCGTCTTTAGGCTATTTAGACAGGTGAGGTTTTTAATCGGAGTTGACGCTAAACTCTGCAGGACAGCGGCACTCTAGAAACAACGTTACCTATCGCTGATGGAGATGTTGCTGTATTCAAATTTTCAGCTATATTTAAAACATTAATCCTAAAGTAATATGCAATTATGTAGCAATGTAAGTAAACACAATAAGTTTGTAATAAATCACTGTATTAAATTCAACTGGTTTCTGTATATCTTCTATGTAACACAATCATTTTCAATAATCTTGTCAAATTTGGCGAGGTTAATAAAAAAAAAAAGGTAGGCAATGCGTAGCGGTGACAGGTCAAAGTCCTAAAGTCTTCAGACAATGGCCGTTTTTAACTTAGTTTTTGCAACGAATTGTAGCGTTTCATAACTGCAGGATGTTTTACTTACAGCAGCCTTAGCATATTGACATCATGAGCCAAGTAATATTGTTTAACACCAATTACCAGTGTGCACATTGACATTCTCATGTATCTCAAAAAAGAAGAATTTAATTATTTATGTCCAGAGTTCAGATAGCTTTACTGCTTGAAAGTCTTTGTAAAGTTAAATTGAACTGCCGTCTTCCCCTGTATAAGTAAGTGCAGCACTCCTGAAAAAGAGTAAGGATTAAAGAAAAATGAAATAAAAGAGAGCGCAGCAGTGCTTCTTTGTTGTTATATTTACTCAGAATGAAGTGCATCACGGGCGCGCACCACCCACTGAAGTGTGCGGTGACGTAATCACGCTGGTATGCCAAGCGAAAATAATTAATTTAATAAATGCACATAACAAAGCACAAATAAGAAATTGAACAGTATATAAAAGTATTAGAAAAATAACATTTTAGTATATTATAATGGCATTGAAGAAATTGTACAAACAAAAACAGCTTGTACTCCTACATAAGCATCAGTAGCCACGAGTCGCATTGGTGTGACGTCAACTCCCCTCTTCGATTGATTGGCTAGAGGAGTAGCTGTCAATCTAGAACTAGTGGACCAATGGTGACGCTTAAGCCTAATAGTTTTGGTGTGTTTGTTGTTAAGTCGTGCTTTTACATTTTAAAGTCTTATGTTTTATTGTCACTACTCAATGTTCTTCTTTCTATAAGCATTTCACAGTTAGATGATCAGTAATAACTGTCATGTTCAGAATTATTGGGTGAGTCGCATAAAGCCAGTAGTCCGTCCATATTCTCCCTCAGAGCATTAATGAGGTCTGGTACATCTTCACTACAGACGAGCCGATCCTCTGCCATGAGTCCTGCTGCCTTCAGCACATGTTTGATCATATTAATCACAGGTTTCCAGAGGATGAAGCTTCGGGTTTGTCTCTCCAGTACAGAGGCTCTCCTCTAAGGACACTCAGTAGATGTGTGGCTCTCCTGACCTTCTCCTGAACATCACCTGAGTTCCCTTATCGTTCGGTCACTCTCGACGTCTCGTCGTGACCGACGATTTTGGGATCTCGCTCAGAGGACCGATCTACTTCGAGTGTAATTAAACGAACCAATTTCACATTGGCAGCAATCATTGCATTCAGCTGCTCACCTCGTCAGCGCGGGTATAAATGAGCAGCTGGTGCATGATGCAATCAGCTTTTCACTTCGGAGTTGAGCTTCTGTCAACAAAGAAGATCTACAATGGTAAAAGAAACAAGTTTTACCTGCTCTTTTGGAGTGTTGGCGATACAGCACGGCAGCGACTTCCCTCGAGCGATCCAGCGCATTTGAAAACAATAGCTGTTTTAACAGCTGGTATCGGTAGCGCACCGCAGGGTTCCCCTTACCCATTGGTGACGCGAGTGGGCGTTTTCCCTGCGTGCTTCAGCACAGACAAGAGAGCAGTTCTCTAAAAGAGCTTCACGGTGTGTGCACGTTTGTACAAAAATGCCAAACACACCGTGCGTTTCTGGATGCGGTTGTTTCCTGACGACAGGTGATGGTCACGGACGCTGCATTGTATGTTTGGGCATTTGGCATGCAATGTCAGCGTTCGAGGATGAGTCATGTTCTCACTGCGGGAACATGACCATCTCGGAGCTTCGATCGCGGCTCTCACTCCTCAAAGGTATGGGAGCCCCCTCGCCTTTGCCTCGATCTAACCCTCCTCGGGGGGCTACTTCGGGCCGTAGCTTGGGAGATCTGAGGATGACAGTGAGGACCGGTTCCGCGGGGCCACCACCCCCGGGACCCCCGCACTCCCTTGTTCCGCAACCAGCTGGGCCGTCGGAGGAACGGGCTGGGCCACCTTTGAGGTCTGCACCAGTCGTATCCTTTGGCGCCCCGCCTGGCGATCAGATGTCAATCGCAGCATCGGAGGGCGAGCCCTCTCTCTCCGGGGATGATGACTCGGTTGCGCTGCCCCCTTCGGTGTGGCAGTGTTGCCCGAGTCGGACCCAGAGATGATGGCTAAGCTATCTCGGGCCGCCGGGGCTACTCGTCGGGGCTAACCGACAAGGCTTACAGAGCTTGTAGAGAGGCTGCCTCTGCTTTACACGCCATGAGGGCCAAAGCCCTGAGGGACCTGCATGAGGGTAGTGCGACCCGGGGTTCTCCAGGAACTTCGTGCCGCAACGGACCTCGCGCTACGAGCGACGAAGGTCACCGCACGGTCACTGGGTCGAGCGATGTCCACCCTGGTGGTCCAGGAGCGACACCTCTGGCTGTGCCTGGCGGACATGCGGGAGACTGAGGAGGTCAGATTCCTTAACTTCCCTGTCTGCCAGACCGGTCTCTTCGGCGAGGCTGTCGAGAGCTGCGCCCAACAGTTCTCGGCAGCACAGAAGCAGACAGAGGCCATTAAACATATCCTGCCCCGGCGGTCGGCTCCAAGTAAGAGGCCGTCGGAGCCAGCGACCTCGAGGCCTCGGCCAAACCAGGAGGGAAGAAAAAGGGTAAGAGGCCCTGAGATGGGCGACCCAGAGGTGGAGAGGACTGCTCCTTGGGAGATGGTAACAGGACCACTCCCTCCCCCGGAGGAGGACCGGCGGGAGAATCGTTTGTTCCAGTTTTCTTTTGTTCTGCCGCTGGCCCAACAGCCATAAAAGAGCAGTTTCTCTCCTCTCTGGGTCCCAAGAGGACTCGGGAAGCGGTTCATGGTACACTACCCAGACACGCTCCCCCTCCTCTATCGCCAGAGGGAAGCATTGGACGGGTTCAGGACACATTCAAGCATCCTCACGTCCCATCTGCCCTACCATGGAACCAGATAGGAACGACTCACAACACGCTCAGACCCCGCCTTCGGCCGCCTCGACAGAAAGAGAGCCCTACGGCCCGGGTCCCTGTGTCTCACTTCGCTGCCCCACCCCGGGTATGCCTGTGGTTCCTTTGGTCCCGCTTGTACGGTCTCTGCGAGCCTGGCTCGCGCTCCCCAGACCGTCTCGCTGGCTCATTCGGACCATCAGGCTCGGCTATATGATTCAATTCGCCCGGCATCCCCCCAGGTTCAGGGGTATTCGGTTCACTTCTGGATTTTATACAGCACATTATTGGTCTTATAAATGTCATTCTGAATATCAGAGATCCTGGATTGATAATCAGACACTTTCCTGCTGTTCTCCTTCACTTGGGAGTTGGTTTGTTTGAGTTCTTCTTCAGCTTCCCTCATAGCGTTTACAGCCTTGTCGATTACACAAACTCATTCATACATCATTATCGGACCTAGAGGACAGCAAGAAATCCTATCAGCCACATACTGTACTCTTTAATATGATGAAAGTAGGATTTTTTCTTACCAGCAATCCATCCAGCAATTGGTATCACAAGAACATCTACTCCTGCTCCTGTTACCAGTGCACCCGTGCCCATCCTCTCTTTCTCTCTATTTAATTCATATTTTGTTAATTAGGGCCCAAGCCCTGAAAGGGCGAAGGCCCTATTGTTTCCGGTAGGATTATTAGGGCCCAAGCCCTGAAAGGGCGAAGGCCCTATTGTTTCCGGTAGGATTATTAGGGCCCAAGCCCTGAAAGGGCGAAGGCCCTATTGTTTTCATTAGGATTATTATTATTAGGGCCCAAGCCCTGAAAGGGCGAAGGCCCTATTGTTTTCATTAGGATTATTATTTATTATTCTTCTTTTATTTTTCTATTATTCTTTATCTCTGTACATGAACATGGTAAAGTGAAAGTCAAACACCTTGGAAATGAAAGGTATGTACAATGTTTTTAGGAATGGCACAAAGGTCTCTGTCTTTGGATCATTGTTTTCAATAATGTGCTTTTTCTGTCATTTGATGTGTATCTTTGGATTATGTTGTGTTGTAAATAAATTCAAACAATCTAAAAGCCATTCTTTTTTAAATCTCCTCATTCTTTGTGCAAGGTTGCTCTGAATGACAGGGCATGATCGCTCCTAATAGGGCAGTTAGGGGAGAGTCTTTCTCTTTCTCAGGCGTTAAAAGCTTACATATTAATGAGATGATCACGCCTCTTCGCATATGGCTTTCTCACACAAAACACGTCTTAGAAATTTTAAATCAATATATTGTCTTATCTGAATGAGCAGTCAGCGTGATTTTCACATAGTTTTGGAGCAAATATGCTAGGCTACGTCATACAACTTTCAAAAGTCTTGTTAAGAAATAATCAGTATGGGTTTCATGGCCTTATTTCAGTGACAATTTTTTTTGGTATTTTCACAAACCACGCATAAATGTCATTATCTCAAAACTACAAACTTGTACATACATGCTGCTGATATATTATTGTAGAAGAGTTTGTGCTGAATACAGTGTAATAAGACTTTAGCCATGACAATGTCACAAGTAACAGAAATAAGCACAAATGTCAGAGCATGTCAGAACACCTCCAGGGCCAGAAAACAGCTCAGACCCCAGAGGGTTAACCTTCACCAGTGCGCGGACGCACTGAAGCGTTTTTTCTTTTTTTTTTTTGTTCAAAGTTACTATCAGATTTAATGTTATACCCTGACAAACTATACATCATTAAAAAGATATAAGACTCAAGTTTCAATATTTGACCACTATTGTATTCTGAGAAACTTATAGTGACAGTTATTTCTTAATTTGCGTCAGGAGTTATGAAATTTAAAAATTAGTCAATACCTTTAATATGAATTATGAGCGTCAGCCGCTTTCATTCATAAAAAAAAACTCTGTGCTGTCGTCATGACAG
>FLSR01000074.1:289804-343471 GCA_900092035.1 Leuciscus waleckii
AAGTCATTACTGCTGTGCTGCTTGGAAACTTCTGGGCTTGAAGCTTTATTTTTTCGTTAGTTTAGCCACTGTTTCAAATAAATACCTAGGGTTTTGTTTATTTTCTTCTAATAGGTTTGAAAAATAAGCAGATCTAGCAGCTTTTAAGGCCTCTCTGTATGCAGTCGAACTCTTTCCATGAAATGCGAAATACCTCTAATTTTGTTTTCTTCCAGTTGCGCTCCACCTTAAGCCCTATTCGCACTGGATTAGTATTATCTGGGGACCTCGTGTGATTTAGAAATTACCCCCCCACATCTGCATTTCGTGTGGTGCATTCGCATGGGATAAACAAAGCCTGTGATTTTACTTGAATTTACTGACTTCTCTCGCATATGATGTCAATAGGCTATTGCTTGGAAATGTCTTGTCGTTATAGGTCTAGCTGTATGATATATCATAAACAGAAGAATGTTCCTTAGCGCATGCTGATATACATGTCATCCATCTCCATCTAATCATTCTTTTTGTTGCTCTTCTGAAGATTCTCTTTCTGCAAATGTTATAGTTGTATGGTGTATATCGATATGACCCAGCACCCAAAACACTATAAAAACACTCCAACGCAGCCTCCATTCTTCACGAAAGAAGGATAAAAAAGCGCACAGGAAACAAAAACCTTGAAAACAATAATATACAACCCCGCCAAATCACAGAGATGCCGATTTGCATGGGACCTCGGTGTTCGGCGAAAAATGGGCGGCCATTTGTGGGGGAATTTTTACTTTACAAATTTACAATTACAGACATGGCCAATTCTAGCTACAGTTTGTGTAAAAACTCAGACAATGGTTTGAGATTATTTTCTTGTCGTCTTGTCTTCTCATCATGCTCCAGAAAGAGGCCAGATGATGTCACTTCCTGACTGTCACAGTTTTAAGAAATACTCTGTTTTTAAAAGGAGTAACATCATGTCAGGAGTAACAGGGTTGAGTGAAACATGTAGGGCACGGGTAATGCTAATAAAAATAGTTAATTTAAAGCTAATTAAAGCCGCGGTCACTCTACACTTTGAGCGTGTGAAGTTTCTAGACACTGACGGTCGTGAAATTACGTCACATTCTGTGGAAGCTTTTTTACAAACATAAGTTCAACATATAACAGATAATAATAATAATTCCAAAATTTAAAAACAATCCACTCCACTTGAATGTTAAACGCTTGTGTTATTTCTCACAGGATAATTGACTTGAGCTTGTGTTTCTGGTGTCTCACTTTCACAGGCACATGAATGGAAGTCTATGAAGGAAAAGTCTAGTGTGAACGGCCATTAATAATTAAAACGTTTAGTACAATAAATATCATTCTCAAAGTTGGTGTTGAAATATGGCAGTATTGTATATTTTGATGTTAATGAGATAAATTTACCTCATTCATGGAAAGTTTCAAGGACATATATAAACAATTTAGAAAAAGGCATAAAATTATCATATTTTATAGCAGTTGTCTACTTTCTACCATTACATCAGGGCTCACTTTCATGTCCTTTCACTTTATATTTCTCTTTGAATTATTTTGATGTACTGAAAATGTAATTTTTTCTTTCAGACCTGATGGAAGAGAGCGAGGAGAGTGAAGAACTGAGTGAAGTGAAGGAGGAGAGTGAAGAACTGAGTGAAGTGAAGGAGAGTACTGCGTTGCCTTGCCGTGCTATTTTGCTCATATCAGGTACTTCGCTTCAGTCGATTTAAACCTAAAGTCCTTTGGCGAGTTTTCTCTGAATTTATACACTTCAGCCGCGTCCAAATTGGCGCGCTCGAGGTTGGCAGGGCGCCAAGCGCTCCTACTCGCCATAGGTTCGTGCAGTTACCGCAGTACAGCCAATCAGCTCGCTCAGACGAGCTATGATGCTCTCGCTGTGCAGCTGCAATGCGTTTTAAAATAAAGGCTTCAATATTCTCGAGAAAAGGAGTTTTACCTATTACAGGCAAGCCGAGCTGACGTGACATATGGGGCGTGACAGCATCGACGATTCCATTTTTTAATTCGATAATCGAGATTGAGCATTAATTTCGATCGATTTCGATTTAAAATCGAAATCGTGACACCCTTATTACTGATAAAGTAGTATTTGTCAAATTTCATACAAGTTATTCATAGTTATAGAGATTCTTCTCAAGCCTATTCACACTGGATTAGTATTATCTGGGGACATCGTGTGATTTAGAAATGACCCCCCGCCACATCTACATTTCGTGTGGTGCATTCACACGGGATAAACAGCCTGTGATTTTACTTGAATTTACTGACTTCTCTCGGATATGATGTCAATAGGCTCTGGCTTGGAAATGTCTTGTCGTTAAAGGTCTAGCTGTATGATATATATAATAAACAGAAGAATGCTCCTTACCGCATGCTGATATACATGTCATCCATCTCCATCTAATCATTCTTTTTGTTGCTCTTCTGAAGATTCTCTTTCTGCAAATGTTATAGTTGTATGGTGTAGCGATATTACCCAGCACCCAAAATACAATAAAACACTCCAACGCAGTCTTTATTCTGCGTGAAAGATGGACAAAAAAGCGCACAGGAAATAAAAACCTTGAAAACAATAATATACGACCCCTCCAAATCACAGAGATGCCGATTCGCACGGGACCTCTGTGTTCGGCGAAATTTGTGGGGGAATTTTTACTTTACAAATTTACAATTACAGACATGGCCGATTCACGCGGGATTAAGATCACAGACAACCTCCGCAATTATTACAAATGACTAGAGGTCACCAGGTCATACTTATCCCGAGCCAATAGGGCTTTAGAGTAACTTTGGTAACAGGGTTGATGAAAACATCAGTGCTACAGTTTGTGTAAAAACTGAGACAATAGTTTGAGATTATTTTCTTGTCTTCCCATCATGCTCCAGAAAGAGGCCAGATGATGTCACTTCCTGAGTGTCACAGTTTTAAGAAATACTCTGTATTTAAAAGGAGTAAAATCATGTCAGGAGTAACAGGGTTGAATGAAACATGTAGGACACGGATAATGCTAATAAAAATAGTTAATTTAAAGCTAATTAAAGCCGCGGCCACTCTACACTTTGAGCTTGTGAAGTTTCTACAGACACTTCAATGGTCGTGAAATGACGTCACACTCTGCGGCAGCTTTTTTACAAACATAAAACTCACTTTCATGTTCCTTACTTTATATTTCTCTTTGAATTATTTTGATGTACTGAAAATTAAATGTAATTTTTTCATGCAAGGCTTGATGGAAGAGAGCAAGGAGAGTGAAGAACTGAGTGAAGTGAAGGAGGAGAGTGAAGAACTGAGTGAAGTGGAGGAGGAGAGTGAAGAACTGAGTGAAGTGGAGGAGGAACATCATGTCAAACCTGGAGGAAAACCTTTGAGTCGCTCAAAGACTAAAAATACATTTTTAAAGAAAAGAAGTGCCAAGAAATCTTTCACCTGCTCTCAGTGTGGAAAGAGTTTCACAAGCAAACCAAATCTTGCGCGTCACATGAGGATCCACACCGGAGAGAAGCCGTTCATGTGTCGGTGTGGGAAGAGTTTCACATACATAGATAGTCGTAATCAACACATGAGGATCCACACCGGAGAGAAGCCGTTCTCATGCGATCACTGCGGCAAAACATTTCTTAGGGCATCAGAGTTGAAGATACACCTGATAGTTCATATGAAGGAGAAGCCACATTTATGTTCTGTGTGTGGAAAGAGTTTTTCACTGCTGCTGTATCTACAAAGACATCAGAAAATTCACACTGGTGTAAGAGAGTACATGTGCTTTGAGTGTGAGAAGACTTTTACTACAGCAAACAGTTTAAAACTGCACCAGAGGATCCACACTGGAGAAAAACCTTACAAGTGTTCACACTGTGACAAGAGATTCAGTCATTCATCAACTCTGAAAACACATGAAAGGATCCACACTGGAGTGATCAGTGTGGAAAGAGTTTCTTTATTAAACGTCACCTAAAGCTACACATGAAGATCCACACTGGAGAAACCACTTAAACACAGTCTGAGATCACGGTAAGTAGTTTATTTTCATGTGCTGAGCAACAAAGTCTCTTCTGTGTAAGTTAGCCACACATCACCCTATAGCCAAATCTCTCTTCTCCACCTATAGCCGGTGTGTGGTGAGCACAGAACACTTTGTTGATTGATATCTGTTAACTCTTTTCAACCAACAGGAATGTCTAATGTCAGTTCAGATGCAAAAAAAATCGCTCTGACAGTAGGTGGCGCTCATGTAAAGCAGAAATACAGCACTATACAGGGTCTAGACTGCGAGTAAATGGTCACATTTTGCAACGTTTTTTAAAAGAGAGATCTGCCATTTCTGTCGCATACGAGAAACATCACACGGCAAAGTTAAACGAAAGCAGAATGAAACCACGCTACTCGTTGAGCTGCGCAGCGCAAACAGCTTATCGGAATCTAGAATTTTTCTTTGTTTACTTTACACACACTAATCGCTTCTCTTCAGAAGGCCTTTATTAACCCACCAGAGCCGTGGAGCACTTTAATGATGATAGATGCACTTTTATTTAACTGCCATTATAAAGCTTGGAAGAGCCAGCACATATTTTAATATAATTCTGATTGTATTCGTCTGAAAGAAGAATGTCATACACATCTAGGAAGACTTAAATGTCCATATTGTCAAAACTGAAATTTCCTGGATTTTTTTCATGATAACAGAGGTCTAGGGGCTGTGAAACAACCATATAGGTTTAAAAACATTCAATCCACCAGCAGCTGCACACAGCCTGCACAAAGCAGCTCTGCCTTTTCACAAGCCGTTGTGACTTCCGTATAAATGATCTGTCCTACCTCAAATTCACAAATTCTAACACATTTTGTTATATTATGGAGCCAGCATAATCTGAAATTATAGTTTAACGGATATGCAACACTAACGTGTTGCTAAGTTGATGTTGAAGTTTTGTTTTGTACAGTCCATGGTTGCTTGCCACAAGCTTTGATAGAATAACTGTTGGAAACAGATTACTAAACGTTCTTTGTTTTCATAAGTTACAGACACTGACCCTTTTTATTGAGTAAAAGACGGTGACATTGAGTTCACATTTTTTTGTTTTGCTGTGGGATGGACATGGCATTGACGTGCTACAACACAGATGATTTATATGATGTAACTTAGGCTAAGTTACATCATGTAAATCATCTGTGTTGTAGCAGTCAATTTACTGTAGCTTATCAGTAGGAAAGCAATAGTTATACTTGGCTTACTCCATTTGGTGTAACGTTATTATAAAGCAGTCAAGTCACCTTCATTTATATAGTGCTTTTAACAGTATGGATTGTTTCAAAGCAGGCTGTACAGTGATAATCGAAATTATCATAACAGTGAAGCTGCGAAGATCATTAGTCATTAACTTGGGGCCGCTAACACGACTACGTTCTAACATGTTATGAACAAATATGAACAAATATTCAATATGTCTCGAGAACACACTGCCTGAAATAGGTTCGAAGGTGCAAACGATTATCCGTTTTCTCTGCGCAAACCTAAAACGCAAACCCGCGAAAGTGCAGAAGCCATCCTTCTTATGATGTACTAAGTACATCAGGGAAGTGTTCCCGGTTCCAGCTGGCCTAATCGATCCAGCCTAACTTTGAATTATAGACGTCTATAATGTATTATGTGTACGCTAGTCCAAAGAGATGTCTTTAATCTAGCTTTGAACTGACAGAGTGTGTCTGCTTCCCGGACAATTGCAGGAAGACAGTAGGAAAAGGATCTACTGCCAGCAGTCGATTTTGATATTCTTGGTATTATCAACTGGCCGGAATTTTGAGATCACAATAGACGTGAAGGACTATAATGCGTTAAGAGCTCGCTCAAGTACTGTCCGATATGTATGTGTGATTAGTTTTGCTTTATATTAGAGGTGTGGTTTGCTAGAGTATAGTTTTGAATTCTAAATGTTCACTGAAAGAAGGTTCCTCAATAGTGTCTTGTAAACCGACCTCGACATGGTCATAAACTTTATGACCCCAAAGCTGCAGCTCATCCAGTTCCTCTGCAAGCCAACATTCCAACACCTTAACACACATGGAACTTTTCATGGAACATTTCAGAGAAAACTCTTCAAATGTTTGATACGTATTCCTGTGTTTCGCAAGTGTTGTCACTGGCCATAATGGAACACTGACAATTTTATTGTGTGTTTAATCCAACGTAAGTTGTGTGTAATTATGCATATAAATGTAACATTATGTTTCCTCGACCTTTACCTGTCATAATTGGTACCTGTCTGACCGTCCGGTTTTAATTCAACCAGTCACACATAGATTACAGTAAAATGTATTGTTCTGTGTGTACAAGCTTAAGAGGAAATATGAATTCTTTCCCTCATAAGACGGTCAACGGAGGCGGGTTTTCTTTACACAAATAAACTCTTTCCCGCTTCAGAAAAGACGATCTGATTGGCTGTTGTCCCAACAGGAGGGCGTAAACAGAGGTCTGTTAAAAGGCAGAAAGGCTTCCTTTGCAACAAAGATTTGCAGCCTCTCCCATCCCGGGAGAAGAATCTGAACTTTCTCGGTAACGTTACATTCAGTGAGCCTTTTTAAACTTCCCGCAGCACCGGATGACGCAGCAGAAACAGGATACCGTCCGCGCTGTCCTGCCTCAGCCTCAGCCTCACCCGAAAGAGCACAGAAACTCGCAAGTATATTATCTGATAAAAGCTGTTCCAGGTGTCTCGTAACTGAGGTTTCTGTATGTAATAATTACTAGCTTTTCCCTTCTCTCTATTTCTTTCTTTCTTTCATTTCATTTTATTCCGATCACGTATGTTATTGTTTGGTTAAATGTTTGTTTGTGTTTATTGTTTGCATTTTTACGTATGTTTATATTTGTAGCCCATATAATCTCTAGTCTTACATTTATTAAAATTCATTAATACTTTTCACGTCTCTGTGTTTGAAAACCCACCTTATAAGTCAATGAAACTAAAAAGATCCAATTATAAGCTACAGAGCTCGATATATAGACTACATAGAGTAGTTCTTAATTCATAAACTCACAAAGTTTGATGTTCGTGGCCAGAAGATAAAACTTTCCTGGAGTTTGTATTTTTTTGTGGATCTTACATTTATTCGCTGGACGAATGACTGATGACCAGACCAGTTACAGAACAAGGTAATCTCGATAATTGATAAAATATGTAACGACTATGGCTCGATGGGGTGAGCTTCAAAGACATTACTGACATTCCGATCTCAACAGAAAACCCGCTCTGAACACACACACACGTACACACACACACACACACACACACGAAAGCCACTAAAGTGCAACGTCATGTAGAAATATGGCTCTTGAATGTATACCTTCCGATATGCCAAAATGTCCGTTTTGTCGAGTATCCTCACAGGAACAGTCTTAAATGAGTTAAATAAAATCTTAAATGAAAGTAAAGAGTAGTGAGAGAATGGGATGCGTGAGATCGTCAGCTGTGGCTGGTCCTAAAGTGGCAGCAGCTAATTCTCGGAGAAAATTATTAACAGCTCTTGACTAAAGAATGCGTGTAGCTTTAATACGGATTTCTCTATATTTAGTTTATAATTTATGCAGTGCGGAATGTTTTGATAACCTTATCCAATTTCTGTATATTTCATATCTGTTAGACAGGAAAGGCACAGGTAAATATGACATTTATAATGGGTTTATGTAAGGTTTGTTTTAAGTTCACTTAAATTAAAAGTTTTTATATTTTTTGAAGCCTAATAAATATTTAAAATTTGGGGGGATAAT
The DNA here is from genome assembly GCA_900092035.1 of Leuciscus waleckii. Taxonomy (NCBI): domain Eukaryota; kingdom Metazoa; phylum Chordata; class Actinopteri; order Cypriniformes; family Leuciscidae; genus Leuciscus; species Leuciscus waleckii. The sequence continues at coordinate 297,592 of FLSR01000074.1, forward strand.
CATTTTCATTTTTTCTTAGAAGCCTATAATAAATAATAGTTTAGCATCCAAATAAATCGCGAATATGGAAAAAAAAAATGTATTCGAATGAGAGAGTTAGGTGAGCCCAACGAAATTATTTCGTTTTGGCTTGTTTATAGATATTTTTTTCATTCTTGTTCTGTTCTGAATATCATTAAATTTAAAGGATTTGTTGTGGAATATTTTTAGTGAATTTTTTAAGCATACATCAAACGATAGTAGGCTATATTAATTGGTTAAAATTCTTACAATGGTTAATGGTTAACCGGTTAATTAGCATCCCTGTAGCTTTAGCTAGATCAAAAGAGTGCATAATCAACTTTGCGTTGCGATCGCGTCACAGATAAGCAACTGCACGTGCATCATCAAAAGCGGTTGCTAAGAAAAGGCAGCCTATATAGGCCTGTGGGTCGCGTAAAAAAAAAAGAAAAAAAAAAGGGTCGCTCTTGAAAAAGTTTGAAAACCAGGGCAGCCTATATAGGCCTGTGGGTCGCGTAAAAAAAAAAGAAAAAAAAAAGGGTCGCTCTTGAAAAAGTTTGAAAACCACTTCTCTAGACTGCGGGTAAATGGTCACATTTTGTGACCTTTTTTAAAAGAGAGCTGCCATTTCTGCCGCATACGAGAAAGCAAACGAAAGCAGAATGAAACCACGCTATTCGTTTGAGCTGCGCAGCGCAAACAGTTTATCAGAGGCTAGAATTTTACTTTGTTTACTTTACACACACTCATCGCTTCGCTTCAGAAGGCCTTTATTTAGGGCTGGGCGATATATCGCATGACATGGTTATGTGCATCTCGTCAGTAAAGCCGTTTCCTTGATTAGTAGTAAATCGCCATCACCTGCTTTCAGATGGAGCGGCATTTACTACACAGAGCCGTAGTTCACTGACAAGCTGGCCATATCGCATTAATTATCACGGACGTATCGCCCCACCCCGAGCACTGCCCAGCGTTCCTCACTCCTTCAGCCCAGCGTCCCTCACTCCTTCAGCCCCACCCCGAGCATTGCCCAACGTCCCTCACTCCTTCAGCCCAGCGTATGGCTGGGCGATAAAACGATAACGATAATTATCGCGATATAATTTTTCTCGATAAAACGATATCAAGAGGTCGATAAATGTTCGATAATGTTTATGCACCAAAAGCAGAACGAAACTCATTTGAACCGCGCGGCACACGGACCATTTATCCGCTCGGCTCAAAGTCCGCTCGGCAGCGCAGCGCGAGCTCACTAGAGCAGAGGTGTTTACTCTGATCGCCTTGTCACGAGATCCAGTGAGAAGCGCTTGAATTCAGCGAGGAACACAAATGTGTCCGTGATTTAAACCAGTTTAAAGACAGATGAAACAGCGCTGACAAACAGGAAAAACACTGTGCAGCGATACAGTCTGAAGAATTTTCTGTCTACAAATTCCCATCATTTACCATGGATTTACTGTAACGTTAGCCTAGTAATATCAACTGCACCATGAAATCTGGGATATACATATTGAATTGTATTATATTATTAATGTAGACAATGTATTAAAGGACTAATGGAATATAATTACAGTATTTAATAATGTATTTAGGCTACTGTTTTTCATACAAATACCATAGAAACCATAAAGTTACATTTTGCCATGATAGTGAGGTGCTACAGGCTATAGGCCTGGTTTCATCTGTGGTTGTCATGATCTAAATGCATTATTCTGGATGACCAATAGTTAAGTTTAATAAAACTCAAACAGTCAGAATATTACATTTTACCAACAAAAAAAAAAATTGCTTATGCAGAAACTAAGAAATTGTCCAATAAATATATTAATTTTGTTAAGGAAAAATGACAAATGTTTGAATGTTCAACCTCAGATTTGTTCACCTGTTTGGCAAGTGTTTGTCCTGATATGTTCTGACAATAAAGATTTGACTTTTATCGTGATAATTATCGATATCGACTGATATAAAAAAAATTATCGTGATTTTTTCGATTGGAAAGGAGGAGTTTGGAGACTTCTGCCTCTGAAAGTAGAGAGAAGGAGGGTAGAGATTGTGTGTTAGCTGGTAAAGTGTGTGTGTCAGTTTGTGGATTGGTAAATTGGCTGCTGATGGAGGTTGCTTTATTTATAAAAAATGTAGCAAAATCGTCAGCTGTTAGGGTTGATGGAGGAGGAGGAGGAGGGTTGAGAAGAGAGGAGAAGGTTTTGAAAAGCATGTGAGAATCTGAAGAATTGCTAATTTTGTTGTGATAGAAGTCATTTTAGCAGTAGAGATATTAGCAGAGAAGGAAGAGAGGAGGGTCCACTTCCTCTCTGCACCCCTGAGTCCAGAACGATGTTCACGGAGAACATCAGATAACCAGGGGGCAGAGGGTGTGGCGCGGGCTGGCCTGGAGGACAGGGGGCAGAAGTTGTCCAAGCAGGATGTTAAAGCGGAGAATAGATACTAATAGCGCAACTGATAATCTTGTGTTGAAAGGTGATCAGGTGGAGGAAGTGTGGATGAAACCAGAGAGGATAGACGAGAGGGTGAGAGTGAGCGTAGGTTTCTGTGGAGGAGTGTGTGTTGTGTTCTGTGGCAGGTTGATGTTGAGAGTGAGGAGGAAGTGATCTGAGGTGTGCAGTGGAGTGACCAGTGTATGGGTCAGTGGAGCAGTAGCGTGTGTAGATAAGGTGTAATTGGTTACCTGATTTGTGAGTAGCCGCAGTAGATACTCGTTTGAGGTCGAATGAGGCGAGCAGAGTGTGGAAATCAGCAGCCTGAGGTTTTTCTAAGTGGATGTTGAAGTCTCCAAGAACTTTGAGAGGAGTACCGTCCTCAGGGAAGGATGAGAGTAGCACATCAAGCTCTTCCAAGAAACTGCCAAGCTGACCTGGGGGACGATATACAACTACAAAATGGATTTTAATAGGGCTAGTGATAGTAATTGAATGTGATTCAAATGAGCTTTTGTCACACAGAGGTGGTAAATGATCAAATTTCCAATCGTTTGAGATGAGCAGACCAGTACTCCACCCCTACCAGTCAGGCGAGGGGTTTGTGAGAAAGTGAATTTAGTGGAGAGGGCAGCCGGTGTTGCAGTGTCCTCCGGTCTGATCCAGAACTCAGTCAGGGCCAGTAGGCTGAGACCCAAATGACTAGAAATAGATGTAATGAAATCAGCTTTGTTTACAGCGGACTGGCAATTCCAGAGACCAATAGGAAAAGAGAATATAGTACTAGAAGACACCGGAAAAGTACGCAGGTTGTTAGGATTGGACTGCCTCTGACGTGTACATTTGATTTACGCGTGTCAATAATAGTAGGGATTTGAAAACACAGTGTAAGAGGGGACACAAATCAGATGAAAAGTTGTGTAGAAGAGAAAGGAAAAAAAAAGAAAAATAAATACTCAAGTGCCTTGTCGGTGTCCTTGCTCGGTGGAGTCGCACAGGTAGAATCGTAGACTCTTCGGTCTTCACACGATGAGGGCTTCACACAAGGGCTGCCGCGGTGCACTAACCTATTTTATACATGCCTAATACCTCGTTATTGAATACAGCAGGCCACACCCTCCTATTTAGTCAAGCGAAACTAAAAAGTTACGACGCACAAACAAGGTCAAACGGGCGCTTTTACCAGGGTAAAAACACAGTAAATAAAACTAAGTTCCTAGCAACACAGAACCACGCTAAAAACTACCGGGAAAAGTAACACTCACAGACTGATGATGTCTCCTATTGTTCGACTGCTTCTTCAATTTAGAAATGTATAATGCACTGCCTGATGCGATACTGTAGTAGACGATTGCTTAATTATAATTTTGTCCCTGATATTATCAATCTTATAAGTGAAGAAGTACATAAAGTCATTACTGCTGTGCTGCTTGGAAACTTCTGGGCTTGAGGATTTATTGTTCATTAGTTTAGCCACTGTTTCAAATAAATATCTCGGGTTTTGTTTATTTTCTTCTAATGGGGTTGAAAAATAAGCAGATCTAGCAGCTTTTAAAGCCTCTCTGTAAGCAATCGAGCTCTCTTTCCATGAAATGGAAATACCTCAACGTTTATTCCGTGTGATAATATTAGATCTAGAGTATGATTACGACGATGAGTAGGTCTTGACACGTGTTGTCTAACTCCAATTGACTTTACAATGTCTTTAAATGCCAATCCCAATGCATCTTTTTCATTATCGATGTGTATATTAAAATGACCAACAATTAGTACTTTATCTGCAGTCAATATTAATTCTGATAGAAAGTCAGCAAATTCTTTGATAAAGTCTGTATTTTGCCCTGTAGTCCTGTATACAGTAGCCAGCACAAAGCTTAAACGTGATTTATCGTTTACACTATATATTTTTACATTAAGCACCAATGCTTCAAAAGAATTATATTTAAAACTTGATTTCTTAGTGGTTTTGAAGCTATTACTATAAATTACAGCAACACCTCCTCCTTTGCGTTTCAGACGAGGCTCATGTTTATGACAGTAATCTTGCGGGGTTGACTCATTTAAAGTAATGTAATCGTTTGGTTTTAGCCAGGTTTCTGTCAAACACAGCACATCTAGGTTATAATCTGAAATCATATCATTAACAATGAGTGCTTTTAAAGTAAGCGATCGAATATTCAGCAACCCAAGCTTTAGCATTTGCTCATCCATTATTATAGCTGTTTTTTATTTGTTGAACATCAATTAAATTTTACCCCTGAATGGGTTTAGGAGTTTTTTGTATGTCCTAATTCGGGGAACAGACACAGTCTCTATATGATGATATCTAGGTGAAAGAGGCTCTGTGTGATGGGATTTATCTGACCTTGGTGACGTGAGACAGCTAGCAGACGGTCGGTTTAGCCAGTATTATCATTGCAAGTGACTTAAGATGTTTTGTTTTTTCAGTTCATAATCAATTAGCATTCAGCTGCAACTTCTACAATCCAACATAACAATATTAAAGTTCTGAGCTTCTTTCACTAAGTTTTCTTTCTACTGCTGTGGTTTTCAGGTGCTGAAGATGAACAAGATGATCAGGAGTGTCTGAGGATTGCTCTGATCGAGAAGACAGGAAATGGGAAGAGTGCAACAGGAAACAGTATTCTGGGAAGAGATGAGTTTGTCAGTGAATTAAGACTAGATTCAGTCACAACTGTTTGTGGAAAGAGAGTTGGTGAAGTTGATGGTCGACCAGTAACTGTTGTTGATACTCCAGGTCTCTTTGACACAACACTGACGAATGATCAAGCAGTAAAATAAATATTGAAATGTATGTCCATTTTGTCACCTGGACCTCATGTGTTCATCGTGTTGAGTTTGGGAAGATTTACAAGAGAGGAGATGGACACAGTAGATCTGATAAAGAAGATCTTTAGTCCAAGAGCTGCTCAGTTCAGCAACAAAAGACTGAGAGAGAACAAATGAAGAAGATGATGGCAGATCTTCAAAGAGAGAAAACAACATGGTATAAAATGTAATTATACAGGATGCGGGAGAAATATGATGCCAGAACTAAAGCAGAGGAAATGTATAAGGAGCAGATTTGGGCTCTCAGGGATAGTTGCTGGAAGTTGCTGTCAAGCCTTAAATCTAGCCTTTGGTTGATTGACTTACAGTGCATATTAATATTCTGTTTGCTTAGGATTCTGATATTCTCTATTTGTATTTTTTCCTGATAAAATTATATTGTGTCTGTGTTTGATTTGCCTTGACTGATTTTTTTTCATAATGTCTTTAATGCTGTTTTTGTCAAAATGTTGCAAAAAAAAAAAAGTGTGTCGAGTGTGTGTGGGACCTTCGCTCATTTGCTGTGTGCCAACAACGGTTAATTGGCTTGCCAGTTCATCCTTGTGAGGGACCTGGAACATATATCATTTTATTGTTGATTTTTTACCTGTGGATAACTAAAAGATATTGTGAAAGCAGGCATTTACTTCATTTTCTGTTGGTAATTAAAATGTATTGTATAACTTCTTATTAGCTCTGTTCACTTGATTTGGTTAACTGGGAAATGTAGGGAGAGTGTTTTTTATTTTGTACATACATATTTTTCCTCCAGTTTCTGGTTGGAGAAGCTCAGGGAAGTTTGTGTTGTTGCTTCTTTTCTGTTATTATTTTAGGCCTTACTCTCTCCTGAAGATTTATTCCCATCTTTTGTTAAGCCTTTTTGATATATGAAGGAAATAAATACTTTTCCTTTTCCTTAAAGTTGTGTTATGTTTTCACTCTGAGACTGAGGCTGAAGTGTGTTCTGCACATATTTTTACATCTCTTTTGTCACGGCCGGCTCGCAAGCCGCGACAAATAAGGAGACAACACGTTGGCGAATGGGCTCAGCATCCCCGACATCAATATCGTGCTCCGCCCAATGTGTACACGAAGGTACATCACCAAATAAAGAGACATGACTATTAATAAGAGCAGTCAAGTCGGTACGTTCACTCTCTGTTAAATGGGTCAATATTTTATGCAATTTTTTCAGAGTCTCTGAATTTTTAAGACGTCCCAACAGCACCGTATCCTCGGGTGAAAGAAACCCCTTTATCAATTCCCTCTTCCAAAGGAACAGGTTAAATACTCTCAACTACCAGTGCAGGTTTCACATCTGTTCTGGTCTAACGCTTTAGGTGAACGACAATAATAGGGCTTCAACAAATTAATATGACACAACTGTGTTGACTTTCTTCTCTCTGGGGTGGCAATAAGATAGTTTAAGTCAGTAACTTGTTTCACCACTACATATGGACCGGAAACCGAGCTTGAAATGAGAGCCAACACTTGATTGCCAGGCATAAATTGTCATTTCTCAGTTCACCGATCGTAAAGTGACTTCATACGTCCTTGCAAAGAATGCAATTGTTCTTTTGCCATCTTACCCGCTTCATACAATCTGTGCTTAAGTCATTCACATAACTTAACAAATTTTGAGGCGGTGTACCTTCAGTCCAGTGATCGCGGAGCACAGCTAGCGGTCCCCGAACAGTGTGCCCAAACACCAAATCATTGGGACTAAAAGGAGACTTTCCTGGCTTACCTGACACGCTGACAATATCAACCACGGCAATCCCTGCTCCCAATCACCCCCCCAGCTCTGTACAATAAGCACGCAGTAGGGACTTCAGCGTCTGATGGAAACGCTCTAAAGCCCCTTGGCTTTGGGCATGATAAGCACTAGCTTTATTGTGCTTAATGTGCAACAGTTTAAAAACCTTGGAAACAAATGAGAAGTAAAATTAGAACCCTGATCACTTTGCACAATCTTTGGAATGCCAAAAATAGAAACTGACTGAGTCAGTGCCTTCACCACTCATTATGCAGTGATTGTACGGAGGGGATAGGCCACAGGGTACAGAGTGGACGCACACAGTACAGTGAGCACATACATACTACCTGATTTTGATCTAGGCAGTGGGCCTACACAATCAATAAGTGCTCAAAAGGTGGACTAACAGCAGGAATAGGAAACAGTGGAGTAGGTATGATTTTATGATTCGGCTTGCCTGTTAGTTGACAGGTATGATATGTCTTGATATACTTTGACACATCTTTCTTCAATTTAGGCCCAAAAAAGTCTTTCTTACCCCTAAATGTCCAGCAAGTTTATCATGAGAAATCTCCAACACCAATGATCGATATTTCTCTGGAACTACCACCTGCAAGATAGGATCCCCAGCAAAGTCACTTCCATGAGGAATCCATTTCCTCACCAACATTCCATCCTGAAAAAGATAACCCTGAGCAACATGCCTAATTTCATCAGAAGACATCACATCTCAAATAATTTATGGAGAGAAGAATCAAGTTTCTGCTCCTGGATCAAATCAGAAGAGGAAACAAAAAAGTCATCAGGCAAGGAAAATGCTGGTCTACCCAAAGAATCAGATGTTAACCTTGGCTGTGCAGAGGTCATAGATCGAGTTACAGCACAAGCAGTAAATACCTGTGGAAAGTTCTTGTTACTCTCGTCAGGACCTGGAAGGGGAAAAGATGAAACCACAGGAGGTGAAAAAGTAACAGGCCAAACCCTGCCCCCTGCCAAATATTTCCCAGGATTATATCCACCCCCTCCACTGGTAATGATGGATGCACTCCAATCACCACTTCTCCATTCACAAGCTCAGAATACAACATAATTTTATGTAATGGGACAGACAGGACATTTAACCCAATTCCTCTAATAAGAACACTAGTCTCGGTATCACAGAGGAAAATGGCAGCACATCCTGCAAAATAAAGGACTCCGAAGCTCCTGTGTCCCTCAGTATCGTTACTGGAACTTTTGTCTCTTTACCAACAAGCGACACGTGCCCGTAAGTAATAAAGGTGCATACTCTCTATCTTTTAACTGGTTAACTGCTGTAGGAGATCCTTCAGAAGACAAGCTAACAGAATTGAACAATGGTGCCACAAGGCCTGCTGGTTTAACGCAAGGAACCTTTCCTCCTTTACTCTTAGCTTTGAGCACAGGGCACTAATTTTTCCAATGACCTTTACCACGACAATAATTACAGATCAGAGATGAATCCCTGGGCATGTAATCTACTTTATCTTCAAAAACATCATCCCATTTCCAAAACTCAAATCTACTCAGGTGTTAAAATATAGTCATCAGCCAACTCAGCAGCTTTAGCAGTTGTTTCAGCTTTATGCTCATTTATGTATGTTGCTATTCGAGCAGGAACAGAGTTCTTAAACTGTTCAAGCACAGTTAACTTCAAACGTGGTTACCTCAGATGCCATACACCAACGGTTAAATGTAGTAGTGAGCTCTCTAGCAAACTCCACATGAGCCCCTTTACACCCTTGGACAATGTTCTAAATTTTTGTCGGTACGCTTCTGGTACTAACTCATAAGCTTTTAAAACTGCCGCTTTAATGGTATAGTAATCATACATTGTAAAAGCGGTGTACGTTCCTTACTAGGGCAATTTCTTGCCTCTGCTATTCGCTCAAACAATATAAAAAAGGTATCTAGGTCTCGCTCATTAAACTTAGGCATTAACTTCAAATTCCCAGCAGTGTCAAACACTTGAGAAGCACCCTGCAAAGCATCAGCTGAACCATTAGCCCACCTTCTCTCATTATCTCCAAACAGTATTTCTGCAGCTCAACATTAGTCTGTTCATTTCTAGTTCTCACGCTCTACTTCCAATTTCAAACGTTCCTGTTCAAGCTGTAACAACAATAATCGTTCCTGTTGTTCAAAAGTTAAAGAGCCGACATGAGGTTTAACTTGACTGGTGGTATCTGACATTTCAAATAATACAGCCTTTTTTATTAGTCTTGTTTTAAGTACCTCTCTAATTGTACTATCCTTTAACCTCTTATCTCCAAGTTCAATTTCATAATGATCCGCAATTTCGAATAACTGATCTTTTGTACACAAATTTTGTACACGTAGTGCTGAAGTGCTAACTAGTCTCTCCCTATTAAGGATCCCTTTACCACTCTACAGATAAAGCGTCGTCGGGAAAACTCAATTTGCGTATCTACCCCGAATTGATACAATTATATAAAATTCTGTACCAAAACTATAAGGAAACACCAGTACTTTGTTAAGGCTTGGTCTGTAGGGAATTACAAACCTGCGCACATTTATTCAAACACATATAACTATAGAACCAATTCTTAATGCGCATGTGAACGCCATCAGCGTTTCTCACAGGTTCGCGTTTAACCCCCTGAGGTCGGCTGTATCGCCGGCGATACCAGCTCGCTTTTTTTTAATCAGTGTAAAAGAAACTCATAAATACTCTGTTGACTTTGATTTTCCATAGGAGTTTCATACATCAATCGATTCTGTTAAATGTGTATTATTTTTGTGTATACTCACAATAAAAACAAAGTGTTGTGCTTATTGCCAAATAAAGAAAAATAAACACGAAGCGAGTTCTGCCTTCTCTCTGCCAGTGAAGTCCATTCCGAAACGCGTCCGAAAATAAATCATAACTCAGCGAATACTTCTCACACAGGCATGTGAGTTATGTCTTTATGAAGCTTGAAATCTCTTCTTTTAAATGAAGTAATTTATATAAAACACAAATGTTTTCAACTCATGTAATCCGTTTGAAAGCAAGGAGAGGTAACGTTTTTTCCTTCTGCCTAATTATCTCTATAATCAGCTGCGGGCGCACCGCCCCCGGCGCGATTCACATGTAAATAGTTTAGGTGATCTAGTATGCATCGCATACGCCCCCCCCGATCAATGCCATAAAAACACAGTTTCTATCAGACTTACTGATAGTTCATCGCGTTTTGAGTATGGCACGCTTCTCCGGTAATAAAGACGCCCTTCAGATGATTCTGGACAGCGAGGAAGAATGCACGATACCGAGTTGTTTTCTCAGAGGAAGATTGTACCTCAGACTACGAACGGCAGCATATTGAAGAGCGAATTCCGCCGAGGACACAATTTCGGAGTAAGTTTTAATTAAAAGTCTTTTGTCTTTTATTTTTCGTGTTCGCATTTATGAGGAAAAAAACAATATTACGTGACAGTTCTCCATTATCGACGCGCGCGCTCTAAGCCCTAAAATACTTTCAAACATTCACAGAGACCTCAAAACAGAAAGTACAAATCCTTTCTTTAAAACGAATTTCGTTTTGTATCAATTGTATCTTAATTTTAATAATTTTTTCATTAACAAATTTCCTGGATTTAAAGTAAATATAGGCTAGCAATCACAACATAAGGTCTGAACTGGAGATCATCATGAACCCCTTGCCTTCTTCCCTCACCTGTTTAAAAAAAAATTTAAAAATTCAGAAAGCTGGTTCTAAACAAAACCATCCAAAACAAAAAAACTATGTAGCCTAATAAATGTGCATTTCTCCGGTGCGTTCACAACGTTACAGTCAGGCGAAATATGAAAGACAACATTTTGTTGACTAGATTTAGGTACAGTTTTTACTGTAGAATATACTGCCACATCAAATAAGCTTTTGTTTAGCAATTTCTATATATAAAATACTCCACCAACTGGCAACAGGAAGTGTGTCACTTTCAAAATGTTTTTGACAAAAGTGGGGGGGTTAGTTTTACCCACAATTACAAAAATCAGTACGTATATTGGTCTCATCGAGCCGGACAACTTTCTAATTTAAAGTCATTAGCTCCAAGCAACAGGAAGTCAGATATTTTGGTTTGAATGTGGATTTCTTTGCAAAATCAGCCTCTGAATTTTTACCCACTCCTCTTAAGTGGTTTATTTTATTCCCACCAAACTTTTTCAACATGATGAAAATACATTAACCTGTTAAGCTGCAACGCCACTTTTGAAAAATCCCCAGAAATGACATACCGAAACTGAAACACATACATTTCATGAATCCTTTGTACTAAAAGCACAAGTATGATCTCATTTGAAAGCTGACACCTGGTAGTTTATTGTAAATGTAGAATTAATTATTGTCATAATGAAAATCATTTTTTTAAATAGCTTCAAAGTTTTGTAAAGTTATTAGAAATTTATTTTTATGAAACATCTTCATGAAAATAAAATTGAATGTGGCTCTGGAGCACTCTAGAAATGCACTGCAGCTAAAGCCATATGTGTGACCATGTTATATTTAACATCTGAAAATGATAAGTCTAAAACTCTGTATTTAGTTAAATGTTTTTCAAGATCATGTCAAATTACTTTATTTTGATTAGACTCTAAAAATGCTACTGATGTTTAGTCATCATCTAAGTCATCTATTCAGTCTATTGTCTCTATTGTTTTGTGGTGCAAACGAGCCCCATTCAGTCTCAGTCTCCCCATGCACACATTCACACCTCTCCAGCCTGGTTATGGATCTAAATATGCATATCTTTTGTCTGCATTATAGTTACTAACGACTGGCTATTCACAGGCTATTCATGGGGTTTCAGTCCCTAATTTATTTTATCAAAGTTCTCACTTACATTTGAAACTGTATCAAATGCACTAAAACTTTTCAGAAAAGCATTACTATTTAGAAAAAAACCCCATAAAAGAATAACTTCTAGGTGACAGGTGCACCTGAGCTAGCTAGCATGTTAGCTTAGCACACCATCAATACACGACCATTTATGAGATTAAAACTATGTTTGTGCTTCAAACTTATTTTAAAACGCAAGTCGATTGTTTTAAATAATCTTCTGTGATCTAATTTGGCTTCAGATAGAAAAAATCAGAAAGAAAATATATTATTTATAGTATGCACGATGATAAAGTCTATATCGATTAGCATTACATTATAAATATAATCTATTATTATAAAAATACCTGGCATTGCTTGAAGAACACTCAAATATCAAATATCATTTGCAATCATGTTTATTGTCTTCAAAACGTCTGTATCTGCATCTTACAGCGATCTCTGTGTTAGCTTTGTGTGTAGCTGCTGCTATCAGTGACGTCCTTGAAGGTCACATGATTATGTCTCTTCTTCATGTTCCATATATGGAGTATTTTTGTGCATATAGCGCCCTCAGGCTATTGGTATGAATTGAAAACATAGCACATCTCAGTAAGAAGCGTTCATAATGATTACATCGACGCATTTGGGTATAAATTCAGTAAATATTATTCCTGTCTATATAAATATGATGTGAATCTATGAGACTATATCAATATTTCTCCAAGTCTGCACATTTTTGAGCTAAAAGCCCTGAGGGACGTTGTTTTGTATAGCACTGTCATGACAACAGCACGGAGTTTTTTTTTCTGAATGGACCAGCTGACGCTCATAATTCATATTAAAGGGATCGATGCATTTTTTCATTTCATAACTCCTGACACAAATTAAGACATAACTGTCACTATAAGTTTCTCAGAATACAATAGTGGTCAAATACTAAAAATCGTTTTAACCCTCTGAGGTCTGAGGGATTTTTGGGGTCCTTGAGCTGTTCTGACATGCCCTGACATTTGTGCTTTTTTCTGTTGCTTATAAACATATTAATGGCAAAGGTGTAAATTCACTCTATTTAGCACAAACAGGGCTACCATAATATGTGAGCACCATGCATGTACATGTTTGTATTTTTGAGAGAATAATGTTTATGCATGGTTATTGAAAAAACTAAAAACTAAAGTTTCTGAAATAAGGCCACAAAACACATACTAAATATGTGTCAATAAGACTTTTGACTAATGGATGTCGTTGCCTAGAGTTTTTTCTTCAAAATGATGTGAAAATTATCCTGCCAATCATTCACATAACACAATACATTGATTTAAATTTTACAAAACACTTTCTGTCTGGAAAGGCAATATGCGGAGTGGGCGTCAACGATCATGCATATTTAGTGGTTCGCACCTGGAGAAAATGGGGCCCGCATACTTAATGAGGCATTCATTCAGGTGTGTCACAAGAAAGAATGAAGAGCAACAGTTGGAAGCATCTACATTCTTTTTTATTTTTCCACATATTGTGCTTGCAATTTGGCCTATAATATCCGCAAATTGTGCTTGCAAATTGGCCTATAATATGAAAAGGAAAACATGTCTAGTAATTGTGCAGTTAATTCTCATACTGTATTTTCAGTTTTGGAATATATATCCTCTCCCCAAATTTGTCACTAAAAAAACACAATAAAAAATTATTTTAAAGAAAAGGCTTATATTTACCTTTTAATAGTTTGTTTACATCTACCTTGTATTTTTTTTTATTATTAAAAAGGTTACAATTACAACAACAATTCAAGTGTAATCTTTCTTTGTAAAAACTAAAGTATACATTTATCATACATATTTCAAAGTTAAGGATTCATTACTTGAATATAGCCTAGCCTACATTGGAATAAACACTATAACATATTATTTGATTACTTTCTCGTGCGGCGTGCACACACTGTGTTCATTTGGACGCGCGCTTCAATCCGTTGTGGATACTCTAACATGCACACAAATGTGTCCCTGCTTGATATACAACCACTGATTAATATATTCGGTTTTGATAAAAAAAATAAAAACTGACGTTATACGAGAAAATAAAACCATACGAGATCGGAATCGAACCTACAACCTCTGACACGCTAGGCAAAAGTTACACCCCTGGACCATTAAGATACACATTAATCAAAGAGGCGGATTCGTAGTTGGACAGTTGATTTTTTTCCCCTCTGAAATAAATAGCAAAAAGTCATAGCTGAGACTATGTCCATGATTATGTATTATTCTACTTGATGGAAACAAGATTATGCGTGCAAAAGAATTAGAACAGCTACGTCCGTGTGACTGTAATTCCTGCGCAATTGAGCATACACATCAAAGAGCAGGGCCTCGCATTTCAAGTTCGCACAGGGCCTCGCACCCCACCAGCGACGGCACTGCGCCATGAAATGTAAATCTGGTCTTGGGGAGAAGGACATAGAGAGTTTAATTGCAGAGACTCTTAAACATGCCCCGGCGCATATAAATGAACGTGTTCAGGTATGAACAGCAGAGACAAGAGATCACTACAATGTTATATAGTTAAAAGCAAAGCAGAAACAGATGGCCCCTAACGTGCCCCTAACGTGCATGAACGTTAAGGCGTTTTTCGCAGCAATATTCTTGTGACTATATAAATATAAAAGCAACAATTTCATTACTTATATACATCAAAGTATTTGATGTATACAACTGTTAATAATTACACACGAACTTAACAATATGCACTTTTTAAAAGCACATATGATCTGACTTCTGTAACAAAATGTTAAATGGGAAAACACTCACCTGTTATTTTTTCCCTTTTCCTTTCTTATTCTTGCTTTGTTATAGGACCACCAAAATGAAGACGTGGAGGAGTAGTTTCGATGTTCAAGCTTCTGGTGAAAACCTTGCATACTGTTTTTGATTTGTTCATGCTGTTCTATACTAAATAAACTGAATTAACCAAATCTTTCATATGTCGTTGAAAAAGTCTCTAAATAGTTTTGGGCAAATGAGGACAAGTTAAATTAGACCACTGCATGTCTGCCCATATTATAGGCTATTCATTAAAAACTAGAATGACCAACTGGTTACCAACACACGACTGTTGATCCACGACGTTGCCACAACGTCCCAGTTACTTACTGGTAACGTTACAAAGTTACGTCGTGGCAACGAATCCAGGAATTTCACTTTTCCGGTTGCCACGACGAAAGTTTGGTCACCAGATTACGTTGTAGTTACGTAACAGTCACGTATTTGTGTTAGCTGGGTAACCTCGCCCCCCGGGCGAGATGCCCCAAAATGTATGAATCCCGTAAGCAATCACATAGTTTCCAACGCCTTTCTAACATTAACAGAGGAAGAATCTGGAAGCTTCTCGTCTCTGTATTCTTGATAAGCACAAGAGCAAATACAAAAACATGAACTGCTGTTAGAAAACATGAAAATACTGTTTGACGTTTTTATCTTCATCATAATAGCAGTGTCAGAAAGAGAAAGTTGCTGCTATGTACATTGCTTTATTTCTGCTTGTTTGGACATGAGCGCCACCTACTGTCAGAGAGTGATTTTACAGTGCTTTGAACAGACAAATCACATGTCAAAATTGTTTTATATCACACATTCATGTTGGGTTGAACATGAGTTAATAGAAACCAATCAAACAACAAAATGTCCATTGCTCATCGTGGCTGTTAAGAAACTAATGAATGAATGAGGCATATAGTGCTAATCAGAGGTGTAGTGGTAAAAAAAAGAGGTGGGTAAACTACGGTATAAATTCTGGTGGACCACGACGTGGTCACCTGGTAAGGTGGGCCACTGCCTACTACAAGTGTGGTCATGCTTCATTTCAAATCTGAGGATGATATCTCTAAAATTATGCATTTTATGAAGCCTATTGTAAGACAATATCATGGGAGACTTGGAAGTTTTAGAAAAGGCTGATAAGATGCTTTCAAATATTTTATTGCCCTGTAAACACCCATTTACAGTCTTTGACTAATGTCTGTGAGGAGAAATCGCCCATTCATGTAAATCGCCGAACATTTAACACATTTGCAAGAGAGAGACTTAATCTTCATTATTCTTTTATCCTTGTTCTTTTGTTTGAATTCAGCCATTATAGCCTGTATTCCTGTATTCTTTGCTTAACCACCTAAATCTCTGTCATTTCACTAGTATAAAAGAGTAATCCATCTATTATCTTAAAGTGTAACTTGCAGGTAAAATTTTTCTCGAAGAAAATGCAATAAACATAAAGATAAGAACCGCCCACAACTGTTTTGTATGTTTTTCATACCAAAATGATGAATATAATATGAAAAGTTGGTACTTTTTAGTGGTTTTAAGCACTCCCCCTCCCTTCCACTAGGCTGGGCGTGACGTCATAAAAGGAACTCCAAGCCTAGAGTTACTGTAGTCTAATGGGCTTGTTGCATAAATAGAACGTTCTATATTTCCGGGTTGTTACGGTAGGCTGCACGACTTCCGGTTACGTTACGTTATCTCCTGTCAGAGAGAGAGAGCGCGATAGTTTAGTTATGAGTTTCTTAAAAGTGAAAGAAAAACGAATTAAATTTCAGCGTCAATCCAGACGAACGTCTTTACACTGTTGTGTGCCAATGTGTGGAAATTCGTCGAAATACAATGGAACGATTAGTTTTCATCGCTTCCCTGTGGATCTTGAGGTGAGATCAAAGTGGCTAGTCAAGATCCGCAGGGATAGCTTCACTCCAACTGAATGCACTCGTGTCTGCAGTTGTCATTTCCTTTTTGAGGATTTTGTAACGACGACTGGGGGGGAGAAACGACTGAAGAAAGGCAGCGTCCCTTGTTTGTTTGCCTGGAATGAATTCAGCGTACCGGCACCTCGGCTTAATGTCTGGCAACGTCGGCCAAGGCCTCCTTCCCCTGACCTACCGATGGCGTCTGACAACGAGATGGTCACAGAGAAGGAAGTATTACATTGTGATCACGCCTACTTTGTCACCCCCACTACTGCACTTGTCACACATCAGCTGGCAGATGAAAACGAAGCCCTGAGGAGGAAGGTAGAGGAGCTCCAACAAGAAGTCCAATCACTGCAACTGCAGTCTCGGTTTGGACTCCAACACCTCCAAGGATCCGATGAGGATATTCGTTTTTACACAAGGTTGGTCCATGCTATTATGCAATTGTATGTAGCAGCCTAACTCTATGTGTTTCTGGGTTGCAGTGGGGGTTATAGTACTGAAAATCTATACTCAAGTTCAAGTACAATTACTCCCTTAAAAATGTACTCGAGTAAAAGTAAAATTTCCTTTTTGAGAAACATACTTAAGTAAAAAAAGTACGTGGTTTCATTTTTTAAAATATGTTTATGATGTGCTGGAAAGTGTAAAATAGTTAATACGGTTTAAAACAGCAGGAATATGAGGGTACACGTTCCTTGAAAAAAACAAATTTTTACTCATGTGCGTTACAAGTAGTTGCGTTATTACCAACCCCTGCTGGGTTGTGAAGGCTGTCTCCAAGGGCGCAAATTGCTCCTAGTCCCCCTTGTTTAAAGCAACACTAGCCCAAGCTTCATATACAGCTCGTGATCTTTGGCCTAAACACCCCCCCCCCTTGTTTTTTTTTTTTTTTTTTTTTTTTTTTAAAACAAACAACAAAAAAAACATGTATAACACTTAAGTTTCAGTGCCACCGGCCCTGGACAGCGCATCGGTAATCACATTTTCAGAGCCCTTCATATGACGATGTCAAGATTATACTCCTGAACAACTAATGCCCAGCGCATCAAGCGTTGATTTGAGTTAGACATCTGGGCTAGGAAAGTTAAGGGGTTGTGATCGGTGGAAGAGGGGTTGCACTACCTCCCACGTAAACATCAAAGTGTTGAAGCGCAAGTAAGAGAGCAAGAGCTTCTTTCTCGATGGTGCTATATTGCTTCTGATAGGACACAAACTTCTTCGAGAAGTAGGACACCGGATGATCAATACCATGTTCATCTTCCTGTAATAACACTGCACCTGCCCCCGTAGCACTGGCATCCACTTGTAATTTGAATGACTTTTCAAAGTTGGGGGCCAGCAGCACAGGTGCGTTACACAACAGGTCTTTCACTGCATTAAAAGCTAGGGAACATTCACAATCCCAGATGAACTTTCGGCTACTGCTCAAGAGATCAGTGAGTGGAGAAACTACTGAGAGAAGTTTCTGCAAAACCCTCGATAGTACCCTGCCATACCGAGAAATTGGCGCAACTCACGCTTATTGCTGGGGTTAGGGAACTGTAAGATAGCCTCCACTTTGGCAACCACAGGTCTCACACATCCCTGACCCACTTGTTTTCCCAGATAAGTGACTGCCGCTTTTCCAAATTCACATTTGGCAGCATTTAAGGTTAGTGACGCTATAGCCAACTTATTGAATACACTCTTGAGTGTTTTAACATGCTCTTCCCATGTGTTTGAATAGACAACAACATCGTCAATGTAGACCTCACAGTGTGTGACACCGGCTAGGACCCTCTGCATCAAGCGTTGAAAGGTAGCGGGGGCATTTCGCATCCCAAATGCTAAAACGTTGTACTGCATGAAATTATCTGGTGTCACAAATGCAGAAATTTCAGAGGCACGGGGAGTTAGGGGGACTTGCCAGTAACCCTTAAGGAGGTCCAATTTTGATACAAAATTAGCGGAGCCCACCCTGTCTACACAATCCTCCATTCTTGGCAACGGTAACGAGTCTGCCTTGGTGATTTTGTTCACCTTGCGAAGTCTGTGCAGAATCGAAAAGATGAGTCTGGCTTTGGCACCAGTAAACAGGGGGAACTCCACGGGCTCTGACTGGGCACGGCAATATCATGACGTATCATGTACTCCACCTCCTCCTTCATTATAACACGTTTATTTGGGTTCACTCTGTAGGCATGCTGTTTTACTGGCAAAGAATCACCCACATCAATATCATGGGTCAGCACTGAAGTTCTGCCTGGTACATCAGCAAACAGTGAAGGGTACTTGGTTATTAGCTGCAGAAGTTCTTTACGTTGGTAGACTGCAAGATAGGGAAGAGTATTAGGCAAGTTTTGCAGAATCACTGAATTTTTAAGTTTTCCACATGAGCTGACAGGAACTTTATCTACCAAGCCATCTTCAGCAAGACAATAACTGGTAGTTGAGACTTCAGCTACAGGGGTAACACTTGGAGTAGCATTGTAAGTTTCTCGCCACGTTTCAGATATCTTTTCAACATATTTATGTGACAGACGCGTTTACGTCTTTTCCGGTCTGGGGTGGCAATCACATAATCAGTGTCACTCAGTTTTCTTTCAATAGCATATGGGCCTGAAAACTTTGCTGCAAACAACGGAATCTGGAACGGGTAAAAGGACTAGGACAAGATCACCAGGGTTGAACTTTCGGTTAACACTTTTCTTGTCGTAGCGTGACTTAATTTTTACTTGGGTAGCACTTAAATGCCTTTTTGCAATGTCCCAGGCACAATGCAGGCGTTCCTTGAAAGAACTGACATATTCTGACACTGACACTGACACAGGCGAAGGATTCTCAGAAAGCAGCTGTTCACTCATCATTTTCATCGGGCCGCGAACCGTGTGGCCAAACACAAGGTCGGCAGGACTAAACCCAGTTGACTCCTGCACAGACTCACGAGTGGCAAACAGAAGGAAAGGAAGCCCCTCATCCCACTCTCTCCCAGTTTCAACACAGTATGCACGAATCATGGTTTTTAAGGTCTGATGATACCGCTCCAGGGCCCCCTGCGACTCAGGATGTATGCAGTTGACATGCGGTGTGACACTCCCATTTCAACTAACATCTGCTTGAATTTCTTTGAGGTAAAGTTAGATCCTTGATCTGTTTGGATCTCTTTGGGTAATCCAAACGTAGTACAAAACTTCACAAGAGCCTTAATCACAGCAGGGGATTTAATTGTGCGCAAGAGAACTGCTTCTGGGAACCTGGTTGCCGTGCACATGATAGTCAACACATACTGGTAACCACTTTTGGTTTTAGGTAGTGGACCTACACAATCTAGTATCAACCGTTCAAACGGTTCAGCCATCACTGGCACTGGATGCAGAGGAGCAACGGGGACCTTCTGGTTTGGTTTGCCAGACCTCTGACATATCTCACAAGTTCTACAAAACTCCGCTATTGAGGACTTGCATTTTGGCCAAAAGAAGTACTTGGTTATACGGTGAAAGGTTTTATTGACCCCTAAATGCCTGCAAGTACATTTTCGTGGGCAAGCTTCAGCACCTGTGGACGATAAGCAGCAGGAAGGACGACTTGGTGAACTTCACAGCAGTCAGAATCCCCATCCTCTGGCTTCCACTTCCTCATTAACACCCCATTATCACAGTAGTAGGCAATTCTAGCTTCGGGCACTTTCTTACAGGCAAGGGCAGCATCAAAACATGAAGTAATAGATGGGTCTGCTTTCTGTGCAGCAATTAGCTGAGCTCGGTCAACACCAAGAGTCTCATGTGGGTCATTTACATCAACACCTTCCCCAAACTTAGGCTTTATCATTAACTCACACTTGAGAGGTTCAAAGGGCACTTGCAAGAATGAGTTAGTAAGATTTACAACATCTTCAATTTTTTTTTGACTGTGCCCGGGTCACTGCACACACAGAAAATGTAGACGGGAACTGTTGGGAGTGCACACTGTCTGAAGTGTTCCATCCTTGCAACTGCCATCTTACAGTTCCAGCGTTGTGATCTAAGCTCTTGTTTCTGTCTACCTAAGTGTTTGTTGATTGCCTCACCTATAGTGTTAACGTGAAGTTATGAGATTTACCTAAGAGTTTGTTGATTGCCTCACCTATAGTGTTAACGTGAAGTTATTGAGGGTAGCAGAGTGTCTCAGTTTTTTTGTTTATTATTTTTTTTTGTAACTGCTTAAGTGGAAGTGGAATATTTTTCTTGTAGGGAGGTGGATGTCATTTATTTTAGAAATGACCTTTTTTTTTCTCCTGTGTTTGAGTTAGAGAGGAAGTCAGGGAAGTATCTCTGTGTTTTATTTCTCTTTTCTTTTGATAGGTAAGTTATTTCTTAAAACCTTAGTCAGAGGAACTTTTTGTTTATTGTTTTGACCTTTCCCCTCCTGAAGCCCTAAGTATATTTTCCACATTCTGTTAAATAAAATACCTCTGTTTGTTTGCTCAAACTGGTGTTACTGAGCTTTCTTGTGTATCAGCCCTGGAACTTGGAGACGGCAGTTCTCTCAGTCTCTCCCCACCGTTATTTGTTACACCCCTTTCACCCCTAGACCTTTTTTTAAAAAGGGGTACGTAACAAGTGGGGGCTCGTACGCCCGTTTTTTATATGTTATTTTCACGGCTGCATTGATTTGGTGAGTACATTGCTCTTTTCTCTCTTAACGTCTGGTTCTCGCTGTCTTTGCTTTAGAGTAGGGGGAGGAGAGAGTCTCTGTGGTGGTGGAAATGGGAGTTTGATTTGTTGGCATTTACTCTGTCTCCCTCCCAGGGGCGTGTCTAGAGGGGGGGCACGGGGTGGCACCGGCCCCCCCTGGAATATGATTGGCCCCCCCGGTGCCCCCCCTCCAATCTCATTGGGCTAGATTTACTGTCAACCTGAAAATGCCCACCGCACCATTGGACCAGAGTGCTGTCAATCACTGTTTGATTTGATTCTTCGCGCGAACGCGAAGAAGAAGCGAGCACAGTTGCGCGTTTTTAAAACAGGAGTAAAGAGACACCACGACACCCACCGCATCATTGGATCAGAGCGCTGTCAATCACTGTATGTACACACTAAATTATATATACCTGGGAGTGCTCAGTGTAGAGTCACGGAGAGCCAAGTCCCTGGACATGGATGAGTTTATCAAACTATTTGGTAGCCAGCAAAAAAAAAAAAAAACGTAGAATACAGCTGTTCTGAGGCAGAGCAGAGCATAATACATGTGATGGTGCAGTTAACCCACAGGAACAGACATATTTCATGCCGAGAATGTTTACACACACACACACTTAATTTTTGTGTTGAAAATAAAGTAATGTAAAAAGTAAAGTAAATAAAATAATGTTAAATTACTAAATAATGTCTGTGATTTTTATTTTGTATTTATTGGAACAAAACTGTGTTGTCTAATCCATGCAAAATACAAAAAAATTATAATACCATCTATATTAGAGCACGTGGCATTGCACAAGATTTTGGAAATCGTGCTTAATATTTTCTAAACCAGTATTTATTTTCAGTTGAATTTTCTGATTGGCCCCCCTGACTGGTTCTTGGTCCCCCCTGTGCCCCCCCATTTATAAAATCCTGGAATCGCCCCTGCTCCCTCCACAGAGATCTTTCATAAATGTAGAAAAAAAGATCTGATTTTGATTGCAGAATTCTTTAATATAGAGATAGAGAAGGGAGAGAAAAAGCAAGTGATTAAGGATTATTTGTTTGACCAGCTCGTAGGCATAGGTATTTTACCAGAAGTTGATGAACAGCCTGCAGATACAACGAATGCAGTGGCTGAGGAGCTTGCTTCTGGTGTAAATACTATTGAAAGTGCGAACTTTGATCCAGCCTTATCCATTCGTCTAAAGGAATTAGATCTTGAAGTTAAAAAGCAGGAAAATTAGAATTTGCGGTTAAAACTCAGAGTGGTGGAGGCAGAAACTGATAGAGAGGTTAAACTCCGTACTATAGCATTACGGTCGGCGGAGGTGAGCAGGAAACCTATTCTCGCTCCGCGCTCAAGATCTCCCTCTGTTTCTTCTCCTCCTGCACCCGTAATCTCACACATAAGGGGTGCTCAAGAATTTGATGTCAGCAAATACATCAACTTGTGCCTCCCTTCCGCGAGTCAGAGGTTGATGCCTACTTTGTCGCTTTTGAGCGCGTTGCAGGTAAACTTAAATGGCCGAGTGATATGTGGGCATTATTGCTGCAATGTAGCTTAACCGATAAAGCTCAAGAGATTTGCGCATCCTTGCCAATTGAGCAGTCTCTCGATTATGATATCCTTAAAACCGCTGTTCTCAGAGGCTATGAACTAGTTCCTGAAGCGTATCGCCAAAAGTTTCGAGTGCATGCAAAGTCAGAGAGACAGACGCATGTGGAATTTGCGAGAGAGAAAAGAGTAATGTTTGAAAAGTGGTGCCTCTCCAGTAAGGCCACTACTTTTGAGCAATTGCAAGAATTGATCTTACTGGAGGACTTTAAGACCTGTCTTCCCGAAGGTGTCGTCGTTCATTTAAATGAACAAAAAGTAACTTCATTGTTGAATGCTGCTGTGTTGCAGATGAGTTTGTTTTGACGCACCGCAATGTGTTTCCGTCTGCCCGATCCTCAAACATGCCGTTTGCTAATAAAAACACTATGCGAGATTTGTCACGTGTATCCCCGTATATGACAAAAAGTAACGGAAATAGGGGCAAGTCTGCCTCTTCAGGTGGAAGAGACAAACGTTCTTGTTTTTATTGCCTTGACGGAGGTCATCTAATTGCTGAGTGTCAGGCTTGGAAAAAGAAAAATACTGAGACACTCAGCTACCCTCAATAACTTCACGTTAACACTATAGATGAGGCAATCAACAAACTCTTAGGTAAATCTCAATAACTTCACGTTAACACTATAGGTGAGGCAATCAACAAACTCTTAGGTAAATCTCAATAACTTCACGTTAACACTATAGGTGAGGCAATCAACAAACACTTAGGTAGACAGAAACAAGAGCTTAGATCACAACGCTGGAACTGGAAGATGGCAGTTGCAAGGATGGAACACTTCAGCCTCTCTCACTGGACTGCAGTTCTTGGGTTCCTTTATACTCCAGCTAACGAGCTCAAAACAGGAGTCAGGTGGCACTCATTAGCCTGCCAAGCAGAGAGAGCAGGAGGAGTAAAAGAGACAAGATCACAGTCTGCACACACACAGTAAACAATTGTTAATTAAATCATACAAGACAGAATAACTTATGTCCCTATGGACGTAACAGGGCTATATAAAAATATATATTTGATTGTGAAAGCGTCAATGCGACTGTCAATATTTAGCCAATTACCTCTGTTTAGTGACCAAAAACTGCAGAGTTTGTGATCGTGGGCCCATATAATAATGAACAATCAGTAATATAATATGAATTCAAACCATCAGTAAGTAATCAGTAAGAAAAGAAAACCCGTATATTATTCACATTCACTGTATTGTATTAATTGAATGCCAGTCAATATAAAGAATTTTAAAACAAAATGTTTCCAAAATTAAGTTTTAAAAGTATATTCATGCTGTTAGTTACCAAGGTCAAGGGACGATATGTGTGATGTAGCCGCATGCACACTTAGCCTACTAGACCGTCTTTTTCTAGTGTAGTGCTGTGAGGAGTCTTTAAGCCAACAAGCCTTCAAAGGACTGGACTAAGGACACAGTCTCACCAGGATGCAGCCTTCCAATTGAGAAACAGCCAGCGTTTCTCAGAAATTGCTTACTGCACCTTTAAAACTATCCCAGTTCTCCCCTGTTTATGGGTGTGTTTGTTGATCGTGTGGTTGGTAGGTGGCGCTGTAGAGTAGCCTATGATACAGACACAAGGAAGATTCAGCCATATTTGAAAACGGGACTGCTCTTTTTATTGTTTTTGAAATCAACAAGCAATTTAGACCAGTCTCTTTCAGCATAATAGAAATCATCAAGATATACTTTACCAATAAATCGGCGTAAACGTCTCTACGTTGGCCTAAATGTTTTACTTTTCCTGTTCGTATAATTGTTCATTTCTGTTCTGTTACAGTTAGTAATAGATGATTGAAATAAATGATAACATCTTAAGACTCCAACATTTCTCTTTGTAACATTTTGTTCAGGGTTGATTCTAATCATAATGTAACATTATTGAGAAACTGGGTTTTTTTTCAATACAAAAAATGCTAAACTGACAATTTTTTTATTTTTGTTATAATTGTGATTTTATAACATAAGATATGAATCCAACTTGTGAAAATATATCTTTCAGGTAATCAAATAGCAAATAGTATAATGAAGCCCTATCTGTAACGTCTCAGGGTAGATGAGGGCGACGGCGAACTCGAAGTACAAAAATAACCAAGGTTTAATATTCCAACAGGCAAACAATCCAACAATCAAAACAGTGTGTGTGAACAGAGAAACAGGGGGAGCTTAAATACACAGAGATAATGACAAAGACAACAGGTGACGGTGAGGATGACGACAAATGTTTGTTTACAAACATTCACAAATGCAGAGATGTTATGGTTCATTTTTACAAATCTATACAAAACGGATTTATTTTTACAAATCTATAAAACCTGAACTGATTCAATTTAATAAATAGATACAAAACTAGAACTGATTTACTGTAAATTATTCTAATAGTAACAGTATCTATTTCAAACTAGAAATTTAGAACTGTCATTTAAACTCATTTCCCTTGCTGTGAAAATGATGATTTAGCCTACGTGTATATTGGGACTCGACTGAAGTATGAAGCCTTCTTTACATTATTAGTTAGCATCCAAATGTTACATTGCAAATATGGATACTTTGGACCGAATGAGAGATGCGCGAAACCAACGTCGGTACAGTTTCAGTTTCGATTCAAATAAATTTGTTTAGGCTTGGTGTTTAAAATAGGCTAAATGTTGTTTATAATAAAGGACACAATAGGCTATTATTAGAAGCTATTAGGTTATATTTTTATTATACGTGGCTACTTCATTCTTGTTGTTTTCTGAATACCATTAATTTAGGATTTGACATATAGGCTACAGTAAGGGGAAGTAAAATACGCATAGACATAGCCTATATGTTATTAATAGTGTTTATAATGTTAATGTTGTATTTTATTTACCGGTCTTTTACACTATTTCTGAATAGGCTAATAATAAAATGCATTTGTTTCCCTCAACATGACCGGTGCGCTGCGCACAAGCACACATCTTTTAGATATAAATTAATCAATTATAAAAGGCCTACATCAAAAACTCAGAAGAGTATGTATTTTAATATCTCTGTCGTTCTCTGTTCTCCGGTTGTTAGATAGTCAGTCTGAATGACAGTTCATGCGTTTACGTTAATATAGGCCTATTATCAGTTCATTATTCTTTTCTTTTTGTATTAGTGTTAAAAATATTTATTTTACAACCAATTATATTGATTTATATCTTCCTTTATTACTTTTTTATTTTTTATTACATGGGCGAGGGTGACCATGGTAGGCTAACAGCCGTACATTTACCCTGCATACCCAGCTGATGCAAAATTTATATCCAGTGTTCGAATTGAGGGGGGGCTGGGGGGGTCCGCACTTTCACGAGAGTCTGGCAGAGTGGATCCTCATTTTCACCTCACTATGACGGTAAGATAATATTTCTTTCTTTTATTATTGTTTGGTAATTTACTGATCTGAATAGAATTTCGGCATTAACGCTTGTCTGGGCACGTGCGTAAGTTTTTTAAGGGACAAGTGAAAGAGAATTACTTGCCCAACCGGACAAATGCCCTGATTAATGATGATAACTGTGTGTTAAGCATCGGGGACTTACTTTCACTTTGATTTGCGATAGTTTGCACGTTGGCTTGATGAATAACGTTAGATGGTCAGCGGCGATGCGGCAGTAGCGTCGTCATAACTGGCTATAACATGACATATAGCCTATAACACGCTCTCACACCTTTATTTTAGAGCGTTTTTGGGAGGAGTAAAATTTACACATGGTTTCAACAACCAGATGCATTTACACTTGTCCAGTTTCTTCTGGAATGCGGCCCAGACCACCTCCTGAAGTGGTTTGAGCAATCAGATTCAAATGCGTCACGAATGCGTTTCGGAGGGCATTTACACCTGGTCTTTTCAAGATCATATAGCTATCCGATCATTAAAATCGCATGAAGTTGTAAATGGCACCTATATGTGTGTGTGTGTGTGTGGAATGCCTTATATCAGGCTTGATGTAATTTTACTTGATTTGTGATTTCATTTAATTGATTCGAGTACTCAATTTTGCTGCTTTGGCCATCTTTGCCATCCACAATTTCAGCTGCACAGACACCACATGTCAGTGGAAGAAGCCCAAAGCAGCTAAGAGCACACACTCTGTAGAGGAGCTGTTCCCTCCACCGAATGAGCCTTATAACCCACTGACACGAGAGCCAACAGCAGAGGATCGTGATTGGCTGAGGAACAGACTCAGGGGCAGGTTCTCAGGAATGTCCTGGCTTCTCTCACCTGAGCTTTAACATTGTAAAGATGGCGCCAGGATGTTTGCTGGCTTGCCACAGTCTGTCCTTGTCTCTTTTATTTGTAATGTTTCTTGTTTGTTTTATCACACGCTCTGTTTGCTCCCCTCTGGTATATGATCACATGACGCTATTTAATATTCGATCGGCTGTGTCCGATTGTTTATTACGCGATCCCAGAGATGTTCATACATTGTGCCTGTCTTTCCGTGTTCGGCGTTGTGCCTCAGTCCTCGCGGATGGTTCACGTAAGGCGACAGTCTGCAGATCAAGGAGTTAATCATCGGAATCTTCGCTTTTTACCTGACGGGAGTCCAGTAACATTTTATGATTCCTCTCTGCAATCCTCTTCCGATACCACTCCCACTCCAGTGACAATGGCGTTGATTAACGCGAGATCTCTGGCAAATAAGACTTTTATTTTGAACGATCCATTTCTTTCTTATGAAATTGATTTTTTATTTGTTACTGAGACTTGGCTTAATGCTGGTGAAATGTCTTCTCTCTCTGAACTTTCTCCTCCTGGTTGCAGTTTTTTTAGTACCCCTAGGTCTGTGTGCCGTGGTGAGGGTCTTGCAGTTGTTTTTAAAGACAAATTTAAGTGTAGACTTTCACCTTCTGCGTCTTCCTGCACTTTTGAATCTCAGTTAATTACGCTGAATTCTTTTAAATCTGTGTTATGTGTTTTGATTTATAGACCCCCAAACTTTCATGGGGATTTTATTCAGGAGTTTTCTGAAGCCTATTGTGCTTCAGGCTTTCTGTCCTCCACCTTTTACTTCTCGAACCAGGAAAAGCTGAACTTGTTGTGTCCAGTGCGAGCATTGGATACTTATGTTCATCGGTCTTCTCCCTGGAGGAAGTCCGATCAATTGTTTGTCTGTTTTGGATCACCCAAGAACGGTCTTCCTGCCTCTAAGCAGACAGTTAGTAAGTGGATAGTCGAGGCTATTTCTCTTGCTATTGAGTCCTCTGGCCAGCCGTGTCCTTTAGCGGTCAGAGCTCATTCCACGAGGAGTATGGCGGCCTCTAAAGCCTTAATATCCGGAGTCTCTCTCCAAGACATTTGTGATGCGGCGGGCTGGTCCTCTCCGCTCAGATTTGTCAGGTTTTATAGCCTGGACCTGGATGCTGCCCCAGGGTCTCAGGTGCTCAGTGCTTAGTGTGGTTTTTGACAACAGGATTACACTCAGGTATTTGAAATTTGGCGGTTTGGGTATTCTCGTTCCCAAAGCGTTATCGACCTTCGCGAGTTCCCTCGAAAGGGAACGTCTCAGGTTACGACTGTAACCATAGTTCCCTGAGAAAGGGAACGAGACAATGCGTCGCCCTGCCATACTTCCTGCATCCCTGTGATTGACTTGCTTCGGCAAATTTCGAAGCTAAAGCCGGTTTCACCGGATGCGCTTTTTATAGCTTCCTGGTCATGACGTCACCCGCCCGTGACGCTCATTTCATTCATTCCATTGGACTAGTTGACATAGATGCTTCAGACGCATCATGCCGGGGGCGTTCCCAAAGCGTTATCGACGCATCGTCTCGTTCCCTTTCTCAGGGAACTATGGTTACAGTCGTAACCTGAGATGTTCTCAATGGCTGCATGAGGCTGAACTCTATAAACCACTGTTATACCTAATTTAACCTCGTAAGTTTTTGACTTTATCACAAGTTAAAATTGTAATTTAAAAAATAAATAAATCTGTGTTAGGTGAGACTATACAAAGATGCCAAAATATGCTTAGACAAATTAATGAAAATATAAAGTAGTTGATCATTTATCATTTATTTCAAACAAAAAAACATCACATTTCAATAACTCAAAAAACGAATTGGTACCAAACAGGTAAGAATAAACATAACAATAACTAAAAAAAGTAAGTGTTAGGTAAAGAATAAACAGGTAAGAACAAACAATAATCATAGTTATGTGTACATGCACTTGTGCGCATGTGTGTGTTTGTGTGTGTGCGTGCACAGGTGGTTGATTGGAACATTAAAAAAAAGGTCAGTCATTGGCTCATCAAATTCTTTATTTTTGTATGTGAGTGACTTTAAAAAAAAACACAAAAAAAAACAGCTATAGGCTCATTGAATGCTTTGTTTGTGTGTGTGTGTGTCTGTGCGTGTGTGTGAGTGTTTGCCATATCTTTTGCTGTAGTGTGTCAGTAGGAAATATCAGTTTACATTTCCAAACATTCTTTTTGCCATTAATTGTAATAATCCAGTGAGATTTCTGTATGCACAAGGAATCTGACAGCAGCCAGGATGATCTGATCTCACCATCAACCACACGTGTGCGGTTTCTCTCCAGTGTGGAGTTCTCTCTCATGTCTTTTCAGATGCTCTGACCGACTGAATCTCTTGTCACAGTGTGAACACTTGTAAGGTTTCTCTCCAGTGTGGATCCTCTCATGTTTTTTCAGACTTTCTGACCGACTGAATCTCTTGTCGCAGTGTGAACACATGTAAGGTTTTTCCCAATGTGGTTCCTCTGGTGCCGTTTTAAACTGCTCGCTGAAGTAAAAGTCTTCTCACACTCAAAGCACATATAAGCTCTTACACCATGAATTTTCTCATGTCTATGTAAATATGGCAGCTGTGAAAAACTCTTTCCACACACAGAACATGAATGCGGCTTCTCCTTCGTATGAATTATCAGGTGTGTCTTCAGGTTTGATGCACTAAGAAATGTTTTACCGCATTGATCACATGCGTACGGCTTCACTCCAGTGTGAACTCTCATGTGAACATCAAGACTTTGTTTGTATGTGAAACTGTTTCCACACTGAACACACATATGTGGCTTTTCTCCAGTGTGGATTCTCATGTGACTCTTAAGGGATCCTAATTGACTGAAACACATCCCACACTGATCACATGTGAATGGCTTCTCACCAGTATGAACTCTCATGTGAACAACAAGATTTCGTTTTGATGTGAACCGTTTCCACACTGAACACACTTATGTGGCTTTTCTCCAGTGTGGATTCTCATGTGTTTCTTAAGGGATCCTGATTGCCTGAAACACTTCCCACACTGATCACATGTGAATGGTTTCTCTCCAGTGTGGATCCTCTTGTGTTCGTTAAGATTTCTTTTGATTGTGAAACTCTTCTCACATTGATCACATGTGAACGGCTTCTCACCAGTATGAACTCTCATGTGAACAACAAGATTTCGTTTTAATGTGAAACCGTTTCCACACTGAACACACTTATGTGGCTTTTCTCCAGTGTGGATTCTCATATGAACATCAAGACGCTGTTTGGTTGTGAAACTCTTTCCACACTGAGTGCAGGTGAAAGATTTCTTGAGTCTTCTTTTCTTTAAAAATGTCTGTTTAGTCTTTGAGCGACTCAAAGGTTTTTCTCCAGGTTTGACATGATGTTCCTCCTCCTCTTCACTCAGTTCTTCACTCTCCTCGCTCTCTTCACTCAGTTCTTCACTCTCCTCCTCCACTTCACTCAGTTCTTCACTCTCCTCCTACACTTCACTCAGTCTTCACTCTCCTCCTCCACTTCACTCAGTTCTTCACTCTCCTCGCTCTCTTCACTCAGTTCTTCACTCTCCTCCTCCACTTCACTCAGTTCTTCACTCTCCTCGCTCTCTTCCATCAGGTCTGACATTAAATCGCTCTCTTCACTCAGTTCTTCACTCTCCTCCTCCACTTCACTCAGTTCTTCACTCTCCTCGCTCTCTTCACTCAGTTCTTCACTCTCCTCCTCCACTTCACTCAGTTCTTCACTCTCCTCGCTCTCTTCACTCAGTTCTTCACTCTCCTCCTCCACTTCACTCAGTTCTTCACTCTCCTCGCTCTCTTCACTCAGTTCTTCACTCTCCTCCTCCACTTCACTCAGTTCTTCACTCTCCTCGCTCTCTTCACTCAGTTCTTCACTCTCCTCCTCCACTTCACTCAGTTCTTCACTCTCCTCGCTCTCTTCACTCAGTTCTTCACTCTCCTCCTCCACTTCACTCAGTTCTTCACTCTCCTCGCTCTCTTCACTCAGTTCTTCACTCTCCTCCTCCACTTCACTCAGTTCTTCACTCTCCTCGCTCTCTTCACTCAGTTCTTCACTCTCCTCCTCCACTTCACTCAGTTCTTCACTCTCCTCGCTCTCTTCACTCAGTTCTTCACTCTCCTCCTCCACTTCACTCAGTTCTTCACTCTCCTCGCTCTCTTCACTCAGTTAGCGTTCATGTAAACACTACATTCAGATTCACCAATCGGAATGAATTCAGTTAGATTGAAACAAAAGGTGTGCATGTAAACAGTGAATGGCGACCGCAGAACGCAAAAGCTGAATCCCGGACATTTTGAACGATCTCGACGGGAAAAAGATGATGTATGGTAACTCCTACTACTCAGCTTTCTCCACAGAATAAGAACTTGATAGCTTAGCTTCCAAATAAAGTCGGCTGACACTGCTTGTACATTCTGTGAGTGAGATCCCACCTCCTATGGGCGGGTTGAAAACATGCGGGACAGCCCTCCTACTGGCTGTAGTCTTTAGCCTCTGGCCAAAAAATCCTCCGATGACGCAAAATGACTATTTTTGCGTCATCGGAGGATTTTTTCTAGACAAAAAATACATAAATCTCTCGTCTCAGGGGGATTTGAGGGGGGAAAGCATGATATGGGAATTATGGGAATTTATGGGAATTAAAAATAAAGCACTGGGTGGATTTCTATCATTATAGGGTGGTTGTGTACACACACTGCCAACACACATTTATGTTCAAACACCATGTAAAAGGGAATTTTGCATAATAGCTGCCCTTTAACAATTATGCAGCATTGCCATAAATTTGGCACCAGCTTTAAGATTGATATTTAATAAATTTTACTAAAAACTTTGTAATTATTAGTGGGCGATCACACAGCGTTTCATTCCATTGATTTCTGGTGCCAGGAAAGTTCGACCTGCAAATTATTATCAAGTTAAGAAGTGTGACCAATAGAATTTAATTCACATACAGGGTGTAGAATATTTACCATAATATTGTAACTGTTGTTTTAACAATGTGTGAGCAGACATTATCGAGACGTCACTCACTTTGCCAAAAACAAACACAAATACATCTTGGGAGTCCAAATGAAGTCTTGATTTAGTTTTTGGGGTGTACTAAAATAAGTTTTTATGCTTGTTTGCTCAAAAAACACATATTTTACATTCTTACAGCTCCTCTCTCCCAAACCGGTCTCTAACGTGCAGTTTATTTCTGTATTCGATGAATACAATTAAGAAGCTCGCCTGCCATAAGTCTCTTTTTTACAAAAGATTGAGCTGAACTGACCACGGAGAAGTCTTCTGTGATCTAAATATTGTTAGTATGGAAATTCAAAATGCTTATTATTTAGGACAGATTTCACTTACTTAACCTAACCTGAGAATAATTAAAATAAGGTTAAAGGTGTTTAGAATTACGCACCATAAAACATGGCACCCCAACGTGATAGGGGCAGATTGACCATCGATCTCTGGCCAGGATCAATGACCAATTGCTCAAAAACAAAGATCATCGTGTATACATGAGAGTGTAGAGTTAAATAGGAAAGATAAAGAAATCCTAAAAGACTTGATTAAAAGAATAATTCTAGGAAGAATTATTGAAACAACCCAGAAAGGGTTGAATGCGCGCAATAGAGATATAATCTCAGAAGTCTAAGAAGAAGGGCTTACAGAGATTAAAAGTCTAAGTAAGAAAAAGACTTAGAGAAGGCTGTGAATATGAAAAAGGACTCGATAAAGCTCGATTAGACTAAGAATAAATCTAAGACAAATTATTTAAACGACCCAGAAAGGGTTGAGTGCGCGCATGAAAAATAATAAACCTTAAAAGCATAAAAGGTTTATTTAGCCGATAAAGATGTGAGATAAATCTTATACGGCAGGTCTCAGAGAGGCTAGGAAAGCCGAAGAGACAGGGCTTCTGTGAAGGGGAGGGACGCCTCCTTAACACAGAGCCAGACTCTTCATTCAAGTTAATAAGAGAGATCCTCGTGTACTTGTGGAGAATAGTGATATATGAGTTAATACATAAGTCCGAGAGAGAGAGAACTTAACTATTAGCACTTTTGTTTCCATCCAGAGACCATTGAGAATAGACTTTAATGAAACAATAGCCTCAGCAGAAATACTGTGGGCACAGAAAGTAAAAGTTAAAAGATTAAAAAATAGCACAGTATATATTCAGTGAAAAAACAGAGAAGATGAGGGTATATTGTCAAAAATACCAAAAGTAGGAACAATTACTATATATGATACTAATTTAGACAAACTACCAGGAAAACAGACAGAAGAGGGAAAAAATCAACATATGGGAGAAATAATTAATTTTGAAAATATTAAGAGGAGCTCTTCCAAAATAGAGACAAAATGAATTAATGAAGTAAGAACAAGAAATAATGGATTACAGATCCTCCTCCACTTCACTCAGTTCTTCACTCTCCTCGCTCTCTTCCATCAGGTCTGACATTAAAGGAAAAAAAAGTTAATTGCATTTTCAGTACATCAAAACAATTCAAAGAGAGAAAAAAACGTAACTTCCGGTAGACTTTCGGAAGAATCAATAACAACAGAGGCTGTGTTATCTTTCTTATGCGTTATCATCTTACATTTCAATTGTGCAACATTATCTTAAGGAGGTCATCTTCAGCAATGCCGGTGTAAATCAGTAGTGAGATCTAAATGAAGAGCTGCTCAGACCTAGCCTGGATGCCAGCCGAACTTAGCCCCGCCCACAAATTTTTTAGGTCGGGAAGTTCGGTCTGGACTCGATCGGTTGAGGAGCTATTATGCCCGAACATAAATTTTTCGGACCAACAAATTGTCAGGGCGGGCTTTATACGATGATGGACAGATGAGCAACGTAACGTAATCATCCAACGTCACCAACGAGCGCTTGGGTTGAATTCGTTTACAACAAAGATGACTGCCGCTGGAGAATTGTTATTTCACGAGCTGTCCGAGGAGAGGCTCGGTATTCGGCCCGAACCCAAAGTACTCCCCCCCCGTATTACAGGCTGTGGATGGAAGAACAAGCCGAGAGTGAGTGGAGGGATGCTGGAAACTGTCAAGGAATGTTAGGTGAGTTGAGAGACTGAATAAATATATGCTTCCTCTCATGCTGATAGTGTAGACCGTAGACGGTCATTGTTTGATGACAAGTTGATTGGATTGATAATTTGAACGTGCTCCTCTCGAACTTTGTTTATAAAACATTATGTGTAGATTCCGCCATCGTGACTGTTATGATATCGACAGCGCATTCATTTTAAAAGAGGAACAGAGAACCGCGATCAAGGGATTTGTAGATCGGAAACATGAATGAAAAACATACGTCACTGGTTAGAGAGCAGTTGTAAAAAACAAAGCTAAGCTACTAATCTCCGTGAGTCTGCGTGGGTTTTTTAGATCGCACAA
Organism: Leuciscus waleckii; assembly: GCA_900092035.1. Lineage (NCBI taxonomy): Eukaryota > Metazoa > Chordata > Actinopteri > Cypriniformes > Leuciscidae > Leuciscus > Leuciscus waleckii. The sequence goes on from FLSR01000074.1 coordinate 332,114, forward strand.
AATGTCCAGGATTCGCTTTTGCGTTCTACAGTCGCCATTCATTATGTTTACTGTGGCGAGCAGGACGAGGCTGAGGGCCGTGGGAGAACAGCACAAGGCCGGTGGCGTGATTACTGATGATGAGCGACACGTGTGAGACGCACCGGTCTCGTATCTCTCACGGAGGAGCGGGTATTTTCTTAGCAATGGTAAAACGCACATCAACCGATCACTTGTTTAGCGTTCATGTAAACACTACATTCAGATTCACAAATCGGAATGAATTCAGTTAGATTGAAACAAAAGGTGTGCATGTAAACGTTTGGCACTGCGTCGCTTTTCAGCGCGAGCTGTGTCGTGTGGAGAAGCCCATTTCCACCTCTATTGCGTTACATCCTGACCACTGTACTAAATACAGATAAATATACGCTAACTTGAAGCTATCCTAACTGATGCAATACTATGCTACTAACTAACTATGCTTCTAACTCACAATTCTGTAAGCTCCAATCACCGGCCCAAAGATGGTGTCTAGTGTCTTGGTTCGAAGGGAATTCAGCGTGTATGTCTTTTCGGGCGCTTCTGGAAAAATCACTTTAATTTATTAAACAGCTGATTTCCAATTTTAATTCTGACTCCATGAATATTTTAATCTGACTCCAAATTTAAGTGACTCTTTGTTTTTTTCAAATTTTCTATCTTAACAGCTGATCTTCGGATTAGTTGTGATTTAATTTAGACCAAGGATTATTCTGGGCATTTCATAATTTCAAATATTCGTTCATTACGGACCTAGTGTCACTTTGAGACGTCACGTCGCGAATGTGCGCTCACGATCACAAACTAGCCAGTCCTGACACAGTCAGAGGGTGCAGTGCAAGTATTTTACCCTATGCAGCCGCTCACTGCAGACCCATAGGTGTAATTTTTATAATATTTGCAGCGTACAACAAGTCAGGGAATAGTCAGAAATCAGAAGGTCTTCCTAAGATGTGCCCCATGGTCCATTCAAAGTGCCTTCAGTTTGATCTATCCTGGACAGAGATTTGCGGAAACACCAGACTACACTTTTAATCTACTGGAAATAATGATTTCAGAAGAATGCAGAATAAATCAAGGTTAACATTTATTTTTGCCAGGCAGAATTTAACATCCAATAAAAAGAATTGAAAAGAATACATAATACACAACTGATCAGCATATAATAGAGACAACATTCAAAATGCAATATCAAAAATAGTTTCAAAGAGTCAGCATACCTGGCAATAGAGACACACAGCAACAGTGTGGGAAGTTCTGTTTACAGATGCTTCCTTGAGTGGTTTGCCAATTCCCTTTAAAACCCAAATGGAACAAAAGAACAATAAACATCTAGCACCCAAATATTTATTCAGCTTTTGCTGGACCCTTTCTCGGCCCAAGTGGTCACGCCTGAGTTTGGGGGATAAACACAAATGGTTATCTATTATCTTTATTGGGGCATCTCCCACATCAGAAGAACAGGCATTGTTTTATTTATTCTGACTGTTCTGCTGCTGCGGGAATGAAACTTCTTTACCATTGGCACCAAAAGTATTTATTTTGACCTCTCATAAAACAGCTGGAGACAGTAGGTGTGTGTGTGTGTTTTGCATGACTGAATGAGACCTGGAGGGGAGAAGATAGTGTGAGGAGTCAGGAACTCAGCATGGGGGAAGAGATGAGATTGGGGCAGTTGTGTTGTGCTCTCTGTCCCATAGATCTCTTCTTCAGATTAGTGAGTTTTATTGTTTTATTGCAGGTTAGAATTCTTGAATTCAGTCTTAATGTAACAGATAATCCTCTCACCCTTAGGCAGGGGACAAAGATTGGGACCTTGTCTACAGATGTAGTAGTTGGTTCTGAAGCAGTGGCTTTCAGCCAACAGAATGAGTTAGAGGTGCCTGGAGGGGGGTCTGTGGATGGTCTCTTAATGCAGCTTGGGTTAGATCAAAAGGGACTGTCTATGGTTGAAATGCAGGCCATCCGTGAGTTGTTGGTGCAGTACGCTTCAGTGTTTAGTACCGGAGATAATGATCTAGGGCGAACCCACCTGACCTTGCATCAGATTAATACCGGGGATGCAAAGCCAATTAAGATACCTCCACGTCGGGTTCCGTTGCATTTGCAACAAGAGGTACATGATCATATTAAGCAAATGCAAGAGAATGGGATCATACAGCCCTCAGAGTTTTTGGACATCCATGCACTATCCTGCATCTGCTTCCTTGTTCATTCCTTCCTCCCAGAGTCTTTCTAGCTGGCTTTTTCATTTCAAACTCTCTCATTAGTGTATGAAAAATTCATATTTTTAGTAACTTTTTAGATTAGAGATTCATAAATCACAAAACACCTATGAAGCAGAGAAACTTGTAAATAAAGGAAAGATCACATTTATTACAGTAGATAAGAGATTTATCATTGCTCCACCATTGTGGTAAACAAAATATATATTTGTCATTTTCACACAAAAACCCCCCTGAAAAACAATTATTCTTTTTTTTTAATTGTGTATATATATATATATATAACTCCCCCAAAATAACAAGAAATGTAGCGGAACAAACTGGAAAAAAACTCAATATAGACTTGCAATTGAATCCCTAAAAATGTGTAAACCCCCAAAACATCTCACAAGACCAGTAACCAGATCTCCACTCTACACACACACACACACACACACACACACACACACACACACAGCATAATCTTAAATGATCCATTGATATTTATCAATCACCAAGCAAGCTTGATATATAACTCTTGATGCATAACCCTTCACCATCCTCTACAGTTAATCACTAATGAGTGCCTATCTTACATACAGCACTACATTGTGTGAGTAATAATAGCAAATGCTGTAAATATAGTAAAAATCTGCTATTATGCCCAAATATTCTACCGTATTTGTGAAGAACTAAAACATCCCATCCCAGTATTCCCAGTTCAGTTATATATTATTATTGGCAGAGAAAAGCCTTCAAAAAAAATACATTAATAATGTAAATTATTATCACTTAGTAAATCACTGAGTAGACTATTGTTGTTTTGAAAACATAATTAAACATGAATGCCTTACATTAACAGCACTATTTGAACAAGGGCAACATTTGGATGGATGTATAGATCAGACTTCACTCTCTCATGTTTAAGAGACAGAGCAGGAGCAGTGATGGAGTGTGATACTCTCTCTCCTCCAGTCGGTGACGGGATCACTGTATTCACGATCCATGGCTGTACGCTCTGTTCTGACCTGTGATATTTGAACAATGGTGTCGGTCTCTGAAGACCTGAACAATAGAGAGTACACCTTTAGGTAATTTTACAATAGCAATTGCTACTTTTTTCTTTAGTATTATTTGAGCATAATATCCACTGAAGTGTGCTTGCTTTGTTGTTGTATTTTGTACGTTTAGCATAGTCTATAGTTTTATGTTCAGTTTTGTGAAATGCTCTTTCTTTAATATTTTTAAACATTATTTTCAGTGTTATTTACTTTCTGTAAGCAACTTAGATCTGGCTAAATCATCTTTAGTTCAGTTCATAAAAAACAAACAATATAATATTATTTTACTGTAAATAAGTATTTTGGAACACTTCATTAATTGCTCAAAACTCATGAAATCATATTTTAACTTGCTTCTGCATCCTTGTTCATTGAACTAATTAATTAACAGATTAATTAGTGATTCATTTTAGTAGAGTAATTTATGAAGAAGAGAAACTAATACACAAAATAAAGGAAGGAGCATCACATTTATTAGATAGATAATAGATCATTACATCACCATTGCTGTTACTACAGTACAGTTTATTTGTCAGTGTCCGACAACAAGATTAAAAAAAAATTTCATAAAATAATAACCCATGTTTTCCCAGAATCACACACACAAAAGTAACCTCCTAAATCTAAACCTGCTAAATCTAAACCTCCTAAATCTAAACCTGCTAAATAGTTATGGCCAAATATTCTACTGTATATGTGAAGAACTGAAATATCCCAACAGGCAGCACTTCAGTTTTACCCAAGTTAACTCCTGCTCAGAAAGCTCACTCTACTTGAGTTGTTTAACTCTGATACTTTGGATTGATTTAGATATGTTTATGGTTTAATCAGATTTTTCTTTGCACAGCTTTATGTCAATAGCATCTACCATAAGTTTTATTCACAAAAAGAAAACGTCATATGGACACATGTGGCTTAAATTGCTCTCAATCAGTTATCTTTATGTAATCATGAAGTTTCTCATTAGCAAGTTACTTTGGATAAAAGCATCTGCTAAATTAATCAAATAAAATCACATCAACTGCATGTTATGCTAATCATATTATTCCCAGTTCAGTGTATACATTAATATTGGCAAAGAAAGGCAAAGAAAAAACTAAGATACATTATGATTGTTACAGCAGAGTACATTTCTTATTAGACAATTATTGTTTTGAAATCATAATTAAACATGAATGCTTTAAATTGACGGCCCTACTTTAAAGGTGAACAAGGGCAAGATTTGGATGTATAGATCAGACTTCACTCTCTCACATGTTGAAGAGACAGAGCAGGAGCAGTGGTGGAGCTGCAACACTCTCTCTCCTCCAGTCGGTGATGGGGATCAGTGTAGTCACGACCCTCGTAGAGATCCCAGACGCCTCTGATCACCTCACAGGAGCGGACCTCTGTTATACCGCAGTGGTCCAAAGAAGGACAGTCTCCTGTGATCAAGCGCTTATTGCCTCCAAAGTCTTTCTGATCGTAGACCAGAATCACACACTTATAGAAAAGAAACATAGTTTGTTTTATACGAGACAATCCAATAGAGCCAAGCAAACACTTGGATAATGAACAATGTCATTGTAGAGTGATTTCTGTGTGTGTGTGTGTGTGTGTGAGTTCTGCAGAGATGACAAGCAAACCATATACACACCATGCCAAGGACCACCATTTGAAGCACTCCTTAGCGTCCTTCTTCTTCTTATCAGAGTTCTTTCTGTAGTAAACCCTACCAACATATTCAGTGAACTCCTCCGGCATCAGACTGGATAACTGCCGAGACAAGAGAAATCAGACATGTTGATCAGTGATGATAGATCTAGGAAGCTCACTTTGACATGCTCAGATTGACTAAAGAACTGTATATACTATAATTACTTATTAACTTATAATTATAATACATATAATTACTTATTAAAGGTACAATTTGTGTACATTTTTGTTCTGACTGTTAAAGGATAATTGTTGATAAATGAAATTCTGATTGAAAAATGCAGAAATGCTAAATTATTTCAGCAGCAAAGTGGTGTACGAGTACCTCATATGTCTTAATCTTGAATGCTTCAGTAGGGTTCCTCTTCCTGTAGAAATAGACACTGTCGAAGGGATTTTTATCCGTGCTGTCACTACAGTCCAGCTGAATCACCTGTGAGAGGAGATTTACAATATTACAATCCATTAAATGTGTTGAAATACAGCATAACTGTGCATTCACACCGCAGCCGGCGAGAGCGGCAAAATTCGCTTTCGCCGCCCTGCCAACGACGCCGTAGAAAGATGCGTGGACGCTCTGACGTAGATCGAATTACTTGTCTGTGTTCTCTGAATCCTCTCAAGCGGAGGACTTCTACATTCTGATTGGTTGCCGCTGAACCGCATCATAGCTCATTACCATAAAGTTGACCTGACTCGCCGGAGCTCGCTGCCGGCTCTCATTGAAAATGAATGACTTCCGGCCACTTTGACGCTCTCACCGGCGGCGGTGTGAACGCACAGTAAAGGTCCAAGGGGAAAGTAAGTTTTGAACATAACATACATCAATGAGGATCTCCTTATCCAAGTCCACATTTGGGTGAAGGTTTGTCCATTCATCTACTGCTTTATCCCAGTTATCCTATAGTATTGAGGATTAAAGACAAACAAATGAGAATTTGATATTTGCCCTCAGGAGTGCCCGTGTTATGACTGCACATGGAACTCAACATTAAATTAATCTGAAAAAGAACTGAATTACTCACAACAATAATAAACAATGCATTTAAAAGTGATGAAAAACAGGACAAGGAAAAGAATACCAGCAGTCAATTTAAATGAATAAACTGTACAGTGAAAAAAGTCACAATGTCTTCTCATTAATGCTGTAACTGCGGATGGAAAATGTCATGTCCTTATCGAATAGCAAGACAATGATCATAAACAGACTTCTAAAGCAACAAAACTGAGTCTATAGATGGTGAAAAACCCAGAGGCGACTAACAAAACCAGCAGCAGTTGAAGATGCTGCACTGCAGGCCTGGCCCAGCATCACCACAGGAGATACAACATATGTTTAGGAGAAACATGAAATATGAAAGTTATGAAAAAGATACTTCTGAACATAATATGTCACTGTCAAATGATTTAACAACCTATTTAAAGAAAAATATAAAAAAAAACACATAATTGACAGATCCCTGGACCAACGCCATAATATGAGAGTAACCATAATCCTAAGAAAATAACACAATGCAATACAGACACAACAGGTGTTGGTAAATTGTTTTGCTAAGAGAGAATTTATCAAGCTATTAAATGTGGTTCATCATTAATGCAACAGATTTGTGGTCTAACATCTGTTAATAAATTATATATTTTCCTCATCTCTCTTTTACCTGTAAGATCTGTTTGTTGTTGAATTCCTCTTCTGGTATTCTGGTCTCTCCCACACACTTTGGCAGAAGGCGATTCACAACATCCTTAAGTTTCTCTCTGGCATCTTTCAGCTCGACATCAGTGGAGTACAAGATCTCCTCAAAGATGTGATCTGATGGATGGAGAACATTTTTGACTGGACTTTATTTTTTTGTCCGTATTCTGTTCAAACAAAAACTACTAAGTAGAAATCTTAAGAATAAATATACCTTTGTTATAAGATGTCATGAACAAACTTTATTTACTTCATCTGAACCCTGCTTATGTTTTAACCCTACCTGTCAGTTTGGACAATTTGCCACCCTTTCCTCGCCAGATGCGATCGTACGCTTCCGTGAGCCACTTGACCTCATATCTTGGCCATCACCTTGTGAAGGGGAGTCAGTAAAAGGTGAGATCTTGGTGAGCTTGTCCTGAGCTGCAGTGAGGGCTTCTGTGATTCTAATAAACACATTAAAAAAAAATTATGAACCAATAAACAACTATAAAACATACAAGAACATTTTGAGAACTGAGCAAAAAACACCAAAGCCCACTTTTCTTCAATGATGTTGGCGATCTTGTGCTGGTAAGCCTGGCTGTACAGAGTGTGCCGGGTTTTAAACATGTCATAAACACTATCAGCCACCTGTGAGAGAAACAAAGGGCCATGGACAAAAGCACAGACTGACAATGTCAAATACAATCCACTCAATACTGAATGATCTTTCCATTGTGTTCTGTCATTGACATTACTAGAGAAATTATCTGAATCTTGAGATGTCTTATTTTATTACTTCACAATATTGTAATGGAGGATGAATATTTATCTGGTAAGTTTCCATTTTATTTATTTGGCTTTTTTTAAACTACAATTATAAAATGAACAAAGATTGATCACTTACATACCGTATCTTTAATGGGTTATATAAATGCATTATCAGAACAAAATTCTAAATGAGGTTGTTCTATCAGAACAACCGAAAGTAATCATCCGAGTAATAAATGATACCTTGTCCCTGAAGCAGATGTGATTTCTCCCACCCACCACACACACTCGAGCAGAGTTCAGCATGCGCTGATGGTCAAAGCTGTTTGGGATGCCGAGGTAATGACAGTCTCTGTGAAATAAGAGAGGATTTTAAGGTATTCGCAGAACTGTATTGGTTTATGCAGACTAAAATGACACCTAAGTAACACCTAACTGTGGATGTAGCCGCATCTTTGGTTACTATTGCCATTGTAGAAATGCTCCAGTCAGCCATAGGGCTGGGTATCGTTCAAAGATTTTCGATACCGATACCTTGACTTCGATACCGGTTGCTGAACGATAAATTTTCGATACCAATTTTATGAAATCCGTTTTAATAACATTACATTAGCTAAAAAAAAATTTGGTTTTATTTTGGGGTTTTATTTAAAAATGCTGTGCAAAATAAATGTGAATTGAATTAAATATGGGCTACTGGGGGGCGGGATATATCCCTCGCGCTCAGAAGCTTGCCGAAAAGCACTGGCAAATGTAGCCTAATGATTATGATTGTGTCGGGAAAAATAGCAAGGAGACATTTTAATTGTTTATTAATAAACTAGTGTTTTCAAAGTCTGTGTTGGCTGTAAAGATGAAGATGGCGATGCTGACTCGTCATCTCTGCAGTATAGTGAACGCGGAGAGAAATGCACCTTTTATTAGGACTACATAATCAAACTTATGAAGGTGAACGCATACCTTCACTCTAGGGGTCAAACAACTAAAAATCAAGTCAGGAATCTTGGTGTGACACTAGAGTCAGACCTTAGTTTCAGTAGTCATGTCAAAGCAATAACTAAATCAGCATACTATCATCTGAAAAATATTGCAAGAATTAGATGCTTTGTTTTCAGACAAGACTTAGAGAAACTTGTGCATGCTTTCATCACCAGCAGGGTGGATTATTGTAATGGACTCCTCACTGGCCTTCCCAAAAAGACCATAAGACAGTTGCAGCTCATACAGAACGCGCCGCTAGGATTCTGAGCAGAACCAGAAAATATGAACATATCACACCAGTCCTCAGGTCTTTACACTGGCTCCCAGTTAGATTTAGGATTGATTTTAAAGTATTATTACTGGTATATAAGTCATTCAATGGCCTAGGACCTCAATACATTGCAGATATGCTCACTGAATAAAAACCCAACAGATCACTCAGATCATTAGGATCATATCAGCTAGAAATACCAAGGGTTCACTCTAAGCATGGTGAGTCTGCTTTTAGCTATTATGCCAGCCACAGCTGGAACCAGCTTCCAGAAGAGATCAGATGTGCTCCTACAGTGGTCACATTCAAATCCAGACTCAAAACACTTCTGTTTAGCGTGCATTTACTGAATGAGCACTGTGCCGCTGTTCGTCCAACTGTACTGTACTGTATTTCATTTTATTTTTCTAAACTGTTTTAATTATTCTTATTTCTTTTTATTATTTAAATTTCTTCTATGTAAAGCACTTTGAATTGCCATTGTGTATGCTATAAAAAAAAAAGATATATTTGTTCCGAATTGGTTCATTTAAAAGTAGACATATTTTAAGCTTCTATAGGCATATTTCTCATACATGTGAGGCAAGTATCCTATATGCTTAGTTTCGGTTCATTATTGACGCGCTCCAGTTCTTCTTGCAGTCGAAGACAGATCAACTTTCTGCTCGTAAGTTTATTCTGTGCGCTGTTAAGTACTTCATCAGATTTGTCATGTTGTCGGTGTTGTGCCGAATTTCGACCCCCTGCCAAATTATTACCTCCCTGGTTGAAGTCAGTACCTGATTGCCTAATCCTAACCCCTCCCCCACAACTAGTCCAAAACCTACCAATGCTAGGGGGGTAATAATTTGGTGGGGGTCGAAATTCGGCACAACACTTGTCTTGGTAAAAATCATCTTGTTGCAAATATTGCATCGCGTGCTGCTGGCATCGAGTCTGGTGAAACGTAACCAACTTTTGATCTTTTCCACATGTGGGCTATGTGGGTTGGAACACGTACACCTACAGCCTCATGTGAGAGCCAAGTCTATTTGGACAACCGCGTAAACTAGTGTTTTTCCGCCACAGCCAATCATGCAGCATGCTAATTGGCTTACTGGCGTTGACGAGATTAACCCCTTAGCCATTCAAATTTGGTACCGAACGACAAGACATGTTTCGATACTCAATTTTTAGGTTTGGTACCTAAAAAATATAAAACTCGATACCCAGCCCTATTCAGCCATGATGCACAAATGTAAAGTGTGTATAAATGAGGGGTTCCTGAAATAGACTAGTATTTAGCTGAACATGATCAGAACCTTTCTGGCCCATGAGGTGACCTGCTCCATTTGAACATTCAGCTTTTATTAGACTATGTGGACATCTTTTGAATTAAGCCTCTCAAAAACATTCATTTTTCGACAGTGGAAAAACTGTAAAAGTGATCAAATTTACAGCCAAATTGTATATTTACCTTCCATATATTTACCTATATTTGTAACTACATTAAATGTAACAATTTTTATAATTTTCTATCAAGAAGTCCTTGAAATTATTATATTTGAAAAATAAAATGCATCACAATTTAAACTGACAATTTTAGCAATTTAAGCATTTTTTTTATTGTAAACCTTTTACAGTAGTCAACATTTAAAGTGGATCAAAACCCTTCATCAAAGTTATGAACTTTGAAGAATATCCATTCTTGTCTTAGGACAACTTTGATAAACTTTTTTGATCCACTTTAAATGTTGAATATATTAATTTAAATCCTTTTAAAATGTTATACTTTTACCTTGCAAAATAGTCCCATCTGCGCACATCAATGCCGTTCCATTTATTGATCACAATCTCATACAGGAAAGCTTTGTCCTCAGTCCTGCCCTTCGCTGGCCACTGGAAGAAAGACAATAACTTCAATACTCAAACAAAAACTGTAGAACATTATGGACATTAACTGAAATGGCAATTTAGATTTTTTTTTTACCTTTTTATCTGAAGTAAAAACCCCATAAATCAACTCCTTAATAAAGATGAGATCTCATCGTTGAGTAGTAGTTTTTCATTCAGGTCTTCATTCTTTAATAGTATGTCCTGCAGTATCAAGAACGATGCCTCCTAATTTAATATAAAAACACATATTGTAAATCTTAGAAATAATGTAGCCCTGTGGTTTTACAACTCCCTTCACAACTCTACTTCTACATACTCAAGTACAAATGACGCTCATGGTGTTTTCAGCGTCTCATAAACAATATATGAGGACATGAATACATGAAAGTGCACCTAAGAATAGTCAATTATAGCTCCAGAATAATAAAAAATAAAAAATAAAAATTAAAAATCATACTTTATGATATATTAACTCGTATTGTATTCGTCTGAAAGAAGAATGCCATACACCTAGGATGGCTTGAGGGCGAATAAATCATGGGCTAATTTTCTTTTTTGGGTGAACTAGGCCTATCCCTTTCATACCGTAAACCATGATATTTTCTGAGACATTATCATACTGTGAAAATCTCATGCCCTTACAACCCTACACAGGAGACTTCCCCCACCCCACCTGGCTGTTAAAAAAGTAACTCAGTAACTTTTACTCTGAGTAAATTTTAAATGAGCTACTTTTTACTTTCACTTGAGTAGATTTTTAGACCAGTAATTTTACTTGTACTTAAGTAAAATTGGATTGAAGTAGTA
>FLSR01000074.1:343499-417112 GCA_900092035.1 Leuciscus waleckii
GTCTTGAAAAAGACGTGCCACGTGCAGCTCTTTTAGAGAGAGGAAAAGCTCAGCAGAGTGCTGAAGCGCCCAGGGAGAAACACACACACTGTCGGCAGATCACTGCACAGATCAGCAGCAGGCAATGCGATCTTGCTGGAATGCGCCGTTGCACCAACACACTGAAGAGCCGCTCATCTCGTAGAGTGAAGATGATTCAGGCTACGTCTACATTAATCCGGATACATTTGAAAACAGCGTTTTCGTTTATAAACGCTCTCCGCCACACTAGCGTTTTCAGTGTGGATGAGAAACTTTTGAAAAACGACTGAAAACGCTAAATTCACCTTAGTGCACATGCGTAAAACCCCACAAAAGATCACTGATATGATTCAGATGGAAAAATAAATAATGAAGTCATCGCGCAATTCTTCTGACAGGATAATTTTATTTATTAAAATATCTCACCATTCACTGATGCGGTTCAGGTCGCACGGAGACACCATATGTTTGGTCTAAAACGCAACTACCCGTACTCTCATGTATTGCCGCAAGACAACAAATGTGAGTAAATACTGTTTTCTTTGCAGGACTGTGATATGAAGAGTGTGCAATGTAGAAGATTTTTAGCAACAGTGTGAAAGTGAATAGCACATAACAGGCACAATACTGGTATAAACATTAATATCTATTGGTACAATATGCGTCACATGACTAAATTTACGTCATCATTTTTAAATACCACCGGTTTCACAGTCCACATTACAACGTGAAAACGGCATTAGTGTATCCGCTTTGGAGTGCGTTTTCAAAAAACATCAATTTTCATTAATAAAAATGCCACCTCAGTGTGGACGGAAGGCCAAAACGGAGAGAAAAATATAAGTTTTCAAACGAAAACATATTAGTGTGGACATGGCCTCAGAATGGCTTGTGGGAGTGAAGAGAACTCTTGGCTCCGAAGCGAAAACGTATCTGCATGTTGCCAGCGTACTTCCTTATATACCCACGAGGTAAGGCGGAGTTACGTAATGCAAATTCGCAGACCCATGGCATTTCTTTGCCATTGGCTCGTTTTATTTCTCGAAGATGAGAGGCTTTCTAAGCGAAACACCATTCGTCGTCACGACGTAACTCGTAGTGACCACGAAAGGGAACTTAAAATTTCTATATTAAATGTATGTTTTTTTTATATGATCAAAAAAGCTTATATGCTATGTTTGTATATTTGTTCAAGCATCTGTTTGTCCTGATTGTATGGATAAGGATGAGAAAGGTGTTTTTGAGCTAGAATGAAAGACAGATTTATTAGCTTAATCTCAGGTTACTACTGTATGTGTTAGTCTAGTTAGTCTAGTCTAGTCTGTTAGCTTAGGTCAATTGCATAATATTTTAATCAGGTATTGGTAAATGTTGAAATTAACTAAGATTAGACTAATAAATGCTTTAGAATATTTTTTCATTGTTAGTTAATGTTAACTAATGTAGTTAACTCATCTTGATGTGTTAACCTGAAAGTGTTACCAAATCTTCTTTCTAAATATATATATGTTTGAAATTCTTATTGACCAAAGATTATTGAATGGTGATTTATGTGTTCTGTAAATTATATTTTTCTGTAAATCTTCTTTGAAATGTGCACTGTGAAGAGTGCTATATATTATACTATATATTTTATAACTTACATTATCCAGAGAAATGAAATGATTAATGAGTGGCTAATTAACTTTTTGTACATAATTACTAATTTCACTGGAGCTTCAACTTGATCAACTTTGCTAATTAGCACATAAGTGTTATTAGTTAGCACCTCTTGGCCTAGGGGGACTCCTCCAGCTGAGTAAGCAGTCCAGAGGAAATGGTCTGTTAAACATCACCATGGAGTTCACAGAGCTAGAAACTGGTTACATGATTCAGTGGAAGATATGATTGGCTTGCATATGAAACTCCTTCCTTCAGTTTGAGCTGAGCGATGTTCCTTTCATGGCAAATCTGGTAAGAATCTGCTATATCAGCGGAAATAACTTATATTACTGCTTATTTTAGTTTTTTTTTATCTCCTTATCTCTGTCTTTTCTGTCTATCATGGGTTACGATACAATGCCAAGTACAAATTAATGCAGGTGTTTCAAGGTTATTTATGTGTATGTAATATGTCTGTGTACTTGTTTTAAATAATGTATTTGCAATTCACACACCTTCATTCAGTGTGTGAAAGTAATTGTTTTAGTTAAATTTGACATAAAATAATTATTTTGAGTTAATCATTCACATCAATTGAATTCACATACTCCTTATGAAGAAACATACACTGGAGTCAGGAGTTTAACCACAGTATACATCACATTTTAATATCTTAACAGCACTGAACTATATATCCAGGGTATATGTACACTTGGAGGGTTTACTGGAACACAGAATTACCCACTTTGTTTATACATAACTGTCAGTATGTTTTATGCATTATACAAATAATTTATATTTGGCAATCAAAAGTTATAGGATCAGTATAGAGTCTATTGGAAAAACTGCCTTTAGATAAACAGCTTGCGTCTAGAGTTGTTCAATTGACTGAAAATTGCCTTTCTTTGCACATGCTCAACAATGGGAGCGAGAGAGCTAAAAAAAAAAAAAAAACTCATTAAACTGTATTTGTAAGTGAGGAGCATGGGAAAGTCAAAGTGTGATCATTGTGCATGTCATTTGATCAGTCTGGAAATGTCACTTATACCACAGTAACCAAAGAATCGTGGTGTGCAAGAATTTATCAACATGACTAGGACATTTATGTGCGCACTGAAATGAAACAAGTTAAACAATTCATTCAAAAATTATGTTTTCAAATGAATCTGTATTACAATGATTTGCAAGTTTGACTGTAAGGGTGTGTAAATTATGGTGGACGGGTCCTTATGAACATTGTAAAATAAACAACTGTTTAGTTGTTTAGTTGAAAGTTTGTCACAGATTGTGGGGTCGGGTGTGCATTTGTATAAACACTAAAATAAAATGTAAACTGTAAGACAAAATGGTATGTACTGATGTCATCAGTTCAATGCAGCCAGTCTTGCTTGGTCAGCACATAAAAGAAATGTTGTATGTCATAAGTGAGAGACAAAGAGAGACTAAAGAGTAAATTAAAGCAAAAAAAAAAAAAAAAAAAAAGGAAAAAACGGGGGGAAAAAAGAAAACAGGAAGAGAGACTAAAGAGTAAATTAAAGCAAAAAAAAAAAGAAAAAAAAAAATGGACAAAACGTGGGAGACAATGAGATCAGGAATAATGTACAGAGTACAGAGTGATGGTTCTGAGATCTGGTTTAGAGTTGCACAGTATATATACTATACAATAAACTGTACATACTGAGCTGTTGGCTCAAAGGAACTCGGAATTCAACCTGGGTCATGTCCCAATTACACTCTTGTCTTACCCTACTATTCTGTGTACTCTAAGCTGTCCTACAAAATAAAGGCAAAGTGTCATAAATCATTCTGGATTTGGGATTTATCTCTTTATAAACTACAGGATTGTTAAATAAAAACAGTTCTTGTGACTCAATTAATGCTTTAGTTATTTGTCTTTTCAGAGCTGTAGCTTCAATTTCATTAAACAATGACAATGCTTCAACTTTTATATGGCTTAAGCAATGCTGTCCGGGTGACCCAGACATTATTGTTATATCTCCCAAAGGAACTACAACACTGAAAGAGAAAGGAATATCCCACTTGACAAACATATCAATTTTCTCTGAAGGCCTATTTTAGGTTTTCATATTCCATTTTAACCCTTAAATGCATGTTTCGTCAATTAGTGTTACATATTCGAGTCTTTAGTGACCTGGATCTATATCTAACACGGATGGATTCTCTACCTAACGCGATAATTTAAACCTCTCCTGATATTAGAGTAACAATTACTGAAAAAATAAAATAAAGGCAGCGGCTATTTACACTAGGTGCAAAAAGCAATTAGATGCTATTAACATTAAGTGAAAATAGCATATTTTCTTAGCGATAGATGCTATTTACAATACGTGCAAATAGTGATATATTCTGCACTAAGTGTAAATAGCGATATATGCTATTTACACTAAGTGCAAATAGCAATAGCTTCTATTTACATTAAGTGAAAATAGCAGTATTTTCTTAGTGATATGCTATTTACACCAAGTGAAAAAGCGAAAGATTCTTTTTACACTATGTAAAAATAGCAGTATTTTCTTTGCAACAAGTGTAAATAGTAGTTAGATCTATTTGCACCTCAGGATTTTCGTACATTATAAAACAGTATGCAATAATACAATATTGAGTGTAAATTGTTATATTTATTAAATAAATGCTGCCTTATTAGGACAAAAAAGCCCTCCCCTACACCTTTCCCTACCCGATAAACACTATTATTAAATAACTGTTAGGCACTTTAATTCCGCTTTTCACATATTTTCTTAATATAAACGCTTTTCCAATCAGATATGCGATGGGAAAAGGGAGCGGAACGAGTTTGGCATAAGGTGGATTGAACTCTGGTTCGAACTCGCGTAAAAAGCATCTGCTGCGTGCCTTACTCCCAACACCACTGCTACTGTCAAACAACAGGTGTTTTTTTTTTACCCCAAACAGACATTGGTGAGCGGAGTTAGTGTAAATAGCTTCTACCAACAAGGCAGGCTATTTGCACTTGGTGTAAATAGACACTCCGTAAAAGGCTGCATATATTGTTACCTTTTGGAGCTTGGAATGGTTCAGTTTGAGCAGATATCTTATACCATCATCACTGTCCTTGTCAGAGCTCATTTCCCAGTACATTCAGCATCTGGCTCATATTTGCGATTTTCAAACATATTATTCTCAAAACTATCATTTTCAACATCTTCAAAATCAATATTTTGATCTCTGACAGCTTCTTCACCAGATCCACCATCAAGTGACAGTGACAGTGACACTAATATTTGATTGCCTTCAGTACTTGCTCTGCAGTATATAGCTGAGCCATTTCAAGTTTTGCTGATGATACTTCTTACTCTTTTCTTTTCTGCCTGCGGTAACTATGAGTAAAACATCACTTCATCATTCTGTATAGTGCTGCACAATTAATAGCAATCGCGATGTCAAGCCTATGCGATTATATGACGCAAAATGCTGCGATTTTAAGAAATAAATGCATGTGTGGAAATGACAACCCATTCTCTCTAAGAGCTGTTTGCCCATTTTCTACACTGCTAATAAAAAGAAGACCAGTCAGTTGCAGTTTAGGCAGTGGCACGTGTGGCGGTATGGTCACGTCATGACACGTCATGACAGTAACCCTATATACAGTGGGGAGTACAAGTATTTGATACACTGCCGATTTTGCAGGTTTTCCTACTTACAAAGCATGTAGAAGTCCATAATTTTTATCATAGGTACACTTCAACTGTGAGAGATGGAATCTAAAACAAAAATCCAGAAAATCACTTTGTATGATGTTTAAATAATTAATTTGCATTTTATTGCATGACATAAGTATTTGATCACCTACCAACCAGTAATAATTCTGGTTCTCATAGACCTGTTAGTTTTTCTTTAAGAAGCCCTCCTGTTCTCCACTCATTACCTGTATTAACTGCACCGGTTTTAACTCGTTACCTGTATAAAAGACACCTGTCCACACACTCAATCAAACAGACTCCAACCTCTCCACAATGGCCAAGACCAGAGAGCTGTGTAAGGACATCAGGGATAAAATTGTAGACCTGCACAAGGCTGAGATGGGCTACAGGACAATAGGCAAGCAGCTTAGTGAGAAGGCAACAACTGTTGGCACAATTATTAGAAAATGGAAGAAGTTCAAGATGACGGTCAATCTCCCTCGGTCTGGGGCACCATGCAAGATCTCACCTCGTGGGGCATCAATGATCATGAGGAAGGTGAAGGATCAGCCCAGAACTACACGGCAGGTCAATGACCTGAAGAGAATCAGATGGTTCTCCAGACCAGGGAAACAGAGGTTGCTGGTACCCTAGCATGCACTGAAATGGAGTAAGATTGGTAGTGGATTGGCAAAGGGAGTTATGGGCATACTCGGCCCAGTGAAGGAAACGGTTCCAGCTGTGTTGTTGTTGGTGGCAGTAGGAACGCAGGTATCTCTCGATCTCCTTGATCTTGCGCTTGTCTGTCCATTGGTCTGAGGGTGATAACCGGATGATAGGCTGATTGAGACCCCCATAAGTCGAAAGGACTGCAAGAATCTGGATATAAATTGGGCTCCGCAGTCCGATACAATATCTTGGATTAATATTAATAATTATTATTATATACTATTAATAATAGTGGAATAATAGTTACATGCTGTACGGCCAAGGCGGATGTACGGTACAGCAGTATTACATTTTAATTTTTTTTATGAAAAAACTTTTAAATATGTCATTTTGGTGACCAAAGATGAGTTTTAAAAGTGTCTGCTGTACGGCCAAGGCGGATGTACGGTACAGCAGATATATATATATATACTCTTTTCTTTTTAATTTTTTTTATGAAAAAACAGGCATTCTTTTATAAGTTTATTATTATTATTTTCTCTTATATTGTTTATAATGAATTGATTGAGGAATACTAAGAAGAATACTAAGAAGGAATACTAAGGAGAATTAATTGATTGAGGAATACTTGATATCTAACTTAAAAATAATAATGAGGAGGAGGTATGTGCTTAAGGGTCAAAAGGGAATTTTACACATTCTGTTTATAGCATGTTTGTATTTATCTGTGTGTGTATGTGTCTTAAAAACATCAAACAGTGTACCAGGCAAGGATATATCAGGTGAGTATGAGACCGTCAGATTGATTGCAGACACTTAGCTGAACGTTGATTGTCTTTTCCTGTACTGCAGGTGGTGAAGAGTGCATGAATCGCTGGATGAAGAGACAGATGACTGAAGATGGATGGCAGAAGAAGGGTGACTGAAGTCGGATGAGACAAGTCGAGGGACAAACAGGTAGGTAGTCAAGTAAGTTGAAGTGTGGTAGCAACAACGAGAGTGCAGGCTTAAGAAGGGTGAGATAATGAGCTGGTGTAGGTGCGTTGAGTTAGAATTCGGGTGATTGGGATCAGATGGGTGGAGCTGGGTAATCAGGTGTTGATGGTGTAATGGCTGGTGTGGAGGACCCTGTGACAGACTGCCTCTGGATGGTGAGGGCCTCTTCGAACCAATGGTTCGCAGCTGGAACATCAGATGGTTCTCCAGACCAGGGAAACAGAGGTTGCTGGTACCCTAGCATGCACTGAAATGGAGTAAGATTGGTAGTGGATTGGCAAAGGGAGTTATGGGCATACTCGGCCCAGTGAAGGAAACGGTTCCAGCTGTGTTGTTGTTGGTGGCAGTAGGAACGCAGGTATCTCTCGATCTCCTTGATCTTGCGCTTAGTCTGTCCATTGGTCTGAGGGTGATAACCGGATGATAGGCTGATTGAGACCCCCATAAGTCGAAAGGACTGCAAGAATCTGGATATAAATTGGGCTCCGCAGTCCGATACAATATCTTGGATTAATATTAATATTAATAATTATTATTATATACTATTAATAATAGTGGAATAATAGTTACACTGTTTTCATGGCTGTTGGTAGACCCTTTAGGGGGATTAGTTCACAGGCCTTGGGGAATCGGTCAACCACGACGAGGATGCAGGTGTGGGACTCAGAGGAGGGTAGGTCGGTCATAAAATCAACTCCAATGTGGGACCATGCTCTGTGAGGAATGGGTAGTGGAACCAGTTTGCGTGGAGTTTTGGAAATGCCACATACTTTGCAACCCTTCACATATCGGGACACATCCTGGGTCATGGTGGGCCACCAGTAGTGATTGTAGAGAAGCGAGAGGGTTCGCTGGCTACCTGGGTGTCCAGATCGCTGAGAGGTATGTGCTGAGTCCATGAGGGACAGTCGTAGGGCAGATGGTAGATCTGCCCCTCAGGATCTGCCAGCTGAGCTGGCTCGGAGCGTGTGGCTTCGGTGATGTGATTGTTGAGGGACCATTGGATGGGACTGACAATAATGACAGAAGGGAGAACTGGTTCGAGAAGTAGGGACTCAGGTTTAGGTTTACAGACGGGAGAGAGCATCGGTTTTGCAGTTCTTGTGTCCAGGTCGAAAAATGAAATTAAACCTGGGGAAAAAGAGGGCCAAACAGCATTGTGAAGGTACTCGAGGTTACAGGTATATGTGATTACCTCAAACTAGTGGTTGGCTCCCTCCATCCAATGCCTCCATTCCTCCAAAGCCATTTTGATAGCCAGCAGTTCCCAGCCAGGTTCTGGGATTAAATTAGTATATTGTCAATGTAAACGATGACGAAGTGCTGAAGGAACTCCCGGAAGATCTCATTCATATACCCCACAGAGGGTGAGTTGGAGATTCCATAAGGCATCACAAGGTATTCATAGTGACCCACAGGTGTTATGAAGGTGGTCTTCCATTCGTCACCCTCTTGTATACAAATGAGATTATAGGCGCTCCGCAGTTCCAGCTTGGTGAAAATGTGAGCTCTACGCATTTTTTCCAAAGCTGCAGGAACCAGAGGAAGGGGATAACCATATTTGATAGTTTGAGTGTTGAATGTGAAAAAGCTTGAAGCGTTGAATGACAAAGGGTAAATCTGACCCTTGGATAAGGTGGCCCAATGCACCAGGTCAATGGCACTGTCCCATAGCCGGTGAGGTGGTAATTGGGTAGCCAGTTGCTTACTGAAGACATTTTGGAACACCCGGTACTTGTGGGAGATCTCCGCTTGGCACTCGTTTTCTGGACCCTCTAAGGAGGTTGAGTTCATAGAGATGACGCTAGATGGTGATGGTTGGTGTTGATTGGGATGGTGATGTCGTCGTTTGGTCACTGGAGACAGGAAGTTCTGGAAACAAGACTCACCCCATTGAAGAATCTCATCAGAGTTCCAGTTAACCTGCGGAGAGAGTGCTGTACATCCACGGGCGTCCCAGGATGATGTCGACTGTGGAACCTTCCAGCACCATGAATGAAATCCGTTCTTGAGACAGCCGATGTGGAGCATCACGGTGGGGGAGAAGTGGCGGATACGACCACAACCCAGTGGTTGTCCAAGGATGGTATGAACATTCAATGCCTGGGAGCAGGACTTCCTTTTGAGGTGGAGCTCTTGTAGGAAGTCGAGGGAGATGAAACTCCCCGCAGAACCGGAACTGATAGGGGCTTGTGCAGAAACAGAGTGTTGCAGGGTTATCATAACATAAGTACGAGTTAGGGGTGCAATCTGAGGTGGAATAGATGACCATTTGCTGGCGCACTTGTTGTTTAAACCCTGACGGAACGCTGTTAACAGAGCGGTTTCATTCTAGCTGCTAGTGGCCGCCAGGGTGTGAAAATGGAGAACCTACTCACTGACCGAGGATCTGCCCTGTCAGAGATGAAAGAGTTGGTCGTGCACTGACAGCGAACAGGCAGTTTCATTTTTAAAATGGGCCGTGATCGCTGTATAAGAGCTGTTAAGAGCTGAGCCATGAGCATTCCAAATGGATCCTGTAAGCAGGGGCATCATGAAGGCGATTTTGCTTGGTCAGTGATGAACTGTTGAGGTTGCATCTAAAAATACAATGAGCACTGCAGAAAAAACCCCCTGCAATCCTCCACCTCACCAGTGTAGGTCGCTGGTCGGGCCATGGTACTGGCAGAGGCAGTCAACGAGTGAGTGGATATTGTGGATGGTAGTGACTGATGAATGTCCATGGCTTGGACGAGCTTAGCGAAGTGATCCGGTCGGTGTTCCTCGCTTGCTTCAGCGGCACTCTGCATATTGTTAATTCATCTGTTCTTCTGTCAGTAACAGAAGAGACAACACAGGGAATTCAAACCAGTCTGTATATTTTTTTGCAGGTTTCGTGAGATGAAGCAGGCGAGGATATCGGGTGAGTATGAGACAGTCAGATTGATTGCAGACACTTAGCTGAACATTGATTGTCTTTTCCTGTATTGCAAAAGTGAATGAAGCTCTGGATGGAGACAGTTGACTGAAGACTGATAACTGAAGGAGGATGATGAAGTCGGATCAGATGAGTCAAAGGACAACAGGTAGGTAGTCAGGTAAGTTGAAGTGAGGTAGAAACAACGAGACCAGATAATGACTGTGGGCATTTCTTAACACCAAGTACGCAAAGTTCGGACTAGAGACATGCTCGTCCCGCTCCCGCAGGATTCTGTCCCGCTCCCGCAAAAAATACATGTTACCTTTTCCCGCTCCCGCCTGCAACATTCATGTTTTGTCCCGCTCCCGCCAGCAAAAGCCAACATAAACGTATAAATCGATTTTTTTTGTCCCTTAATAATTCATTGAAAAGCTGACATCTCAGTCCACCGCGATCTCACAAATCTCTGTTAGTATCAATTAAGCTGACTGCACAATGAATCTTTCATAATATCTACACTTTGTTTGTTATTATCAGAGGATTTGCCAGCATGCAGAATTCAGCACTGAAGAAAAAGTCAGTTTTGAGCCGTGAGGGGATTCTATCTTAAATGCATCTGACTGGCCATTGCGTTCACTAAATCAAAACATATGTCATTAGCCGCGTTTCCATTACCCTTCAAATTGCGCAAATTGAAATTGGGAATTGAAAATACGCCCAATGGAAACACGTCAATTTCGCAAAAACTACCATCTATCGCAAAAAAAAAATGGTGACGCTCGCATGAGGTGGTTTTTCAGGCAATTTGAAAAATAAATATTTCACAAAACTGCAATGGAAACAGTTTTTGCGCATTTACAGGTCACCTGACATATATGTTTGGACAGAATATGAGACAGAGTTATTTATTAAATTCATGAAAGACAGAAAAATTACTAGCCTGGTTAAAACCAGACCATTCTCAGTAGTAACTGATGGGCGCAATTGGATAGACCTAAAACCAATCAGAGCGATCGTCATCGTGTAAAGCCCGCCCCAACGTTTCTGATTGGTGCCGCGATTTCGAGGGATTTCCCAGGCTAAAGAATTACAGGAATACTGGATTCTAAACCTCAAAGAAATGCCACAATCAAGACCTCGAAGCAGAAATGAGTGAGAAACAACAAGCAACACCTCATATGTGCTGTTCTCTATAGGCTAAGGGTCTTTCCTTCCCATTAATGATTGGATAACACACATACGTCTCCTTTGATTAATAGTAATGGCCAGTGCGGTGGCTGAGATACATAAAACTACCAACGTCCGTTGCTATGATTTTTGGAATGACTTATCGCGAGAGGAAAAAATTATTATGATGTTTTAGTCGCATAACATCGGCTAATGGAAACGGCGTCATTTCGCAATAGTTTTTTGTCGACATTTAGAAAAAATCGCAAGAGTTTTGCGCAAATCTGTAATGGAAACGCGCCTTGTGACTGATTGGCTACATTGTTCAACGCTGCAAACATATTATAAATAGAAATTCTGGTCTGTAAATCGTTTATATTTTGTTTTAGTTCTTGTTGCTTTTGTGCATGTTGCAGCTGTCTGATTTGGAAGTGACCTCAGTCTGCATTGCTGCTTGCATCGCTGCATTATGACACAGGACTCGCTGGAGTTATACTGACTCAAGAACAAGTTCAGATGAGATCTGCACTCCCTGCATAAAGGATATCAACAGAAAATCAAGCTTCCCCCGTCACAGCTGGCCGTAATTCACAATGCAAACCTCTATAAGACATAGTAAACAATCACTATTCAGTTGAGTCAGTTCAGCGCTGATTTTGTCGGGTATCGGACATGCTCGGTCTAGTCTTGCAAACATGGCGTTCTTAAAGCCATAGTGTATTGAAAATATGTTAAAAAATGCTCGTCTTCGAAGGCTATCTAACCTATGTTATTGAAACACGCTTGTTAACTATCAGGTTGGTATTGGAAACGTGCTCATTTTAAAGGCCATCTAAATATGTTATTGAAAAACATTCGTTCTAAAGGCTATCTGATTACTATAGAAAACCGCTTGCTCTAAAAGCCATTACTTGCTATCGGAAATAGTGCTGGGCGGTATATCGGTTCATTCTGAATACCGCCGTTTATTTTCGTTACGATATACATTTTTAATATACCGCAATACCGGTATTTGCCCCGTCTCTCTCTTGAAACCAACACGGAAGTTAGTTAAATTGCAATTCGTTGACTAGCCGCTTGAGGCTGGTGTCAAAAGTGAGTCAAATCTGTATCTCCCCATGTTAAAATGCCAAATTTTACAGCAGAAAAAAATCTGTTTACAGCCTGGTGTCTGTATGTGGCTTTGGTCTATACAGCTAATGTTGCCCTTCATGACAACTGTGAGGGGGGTGAATTTTTTTATAACTCATCCGTTTTAGTTGATTAATATTTAAAGTTCTGCATATAATTAAGGGTGTGGCCACTTGAGTGACAGGTGGATTGCCGCTGATGTCAATGCTAGCCGTTTGTCTGCTGTTACTAGCCGTCATTTCACCTCAGCATATGTTAGCTGCTGAACTTGCCATCTCTGCAGTGTTTCGTACTTTTTTTTCTGGATTATTTCATACAATTTAATACACCCATTACTTCGCCCACGGCTTAGGATTCCGTGTTGTCGTCGAGTATCGTTCGAGAGAACAACCAGCGCTGTATTTCAGTTGTTTTCCTCTGTGAACATGCACTAATGGATATCTGACAATTTCGTTGCTTTTTGGAGTTTGCAGATTTGAAAACGTCAATAAAGGCTCGTTCGTTCTGCTCTCACGGAACAGATAGATTATAATATGCTTATGTACCGTCAGATGAAATCCTGCAGGTGTCGGCGCTTTCTCCGTCCATGCAATAAATGCACATCCTTTAATGAGCGTGGATTTTCTAGCGCATTTACTGAACTTCATAGGCAATAACGTTATATCTATGAATTTAAAATGGACTGAATAAGCTCTACGAACTTGACGAGCGATGTAAAATATAAAAAAAGGGTGACTGACATGTATGCACATAAATCACTGTCACACACACTCTCTCAGAGTAATATTAAGTTACTGCATAATACATTTTCAACTAGCAGAATAGGACAGAATCACGATACACAGTCTCACTTGTAGCCATGTCTTTTAACTATTATAATATTTCGAAGGGCAAAAAAAGGAACTTTTAATTGGCTTTACATCATCAACTGTCACTTTAGCGCGAGGCCCTGTGCAGTCACAGACTTGGTACTGTCAGTAGCATAACGTTATAGCATTACCTCCCCAGCCTGAACTAACTCGATCATGTCGAGCTAGGTGGTGATTTCAGATAGCCAGGCTCCTCAGCTCCACTCATGCCCCGCCTCTTTGCCCATTTTCTGTAATCCGGGAGTGACGCAAGGCCAAGATGGCGACGGCCAGCTCCGCCCACTTTAGGCTTCAAAAATGCTCTTCAGAAACCTACGGCTGACGTCACGGACACTACGTCCATATTTTTTTACAGTCTATGGGCGCAACACTGTTCCAGAGGGTATCTTTTCACTGTTCAATGTGGTGATGCACAGCCACGTGTGTTAATGTGACGGTGAAGATGGATATGTTAAACTATTATGGATAGCTATCAAATCATATTACAGTGTTTCTCATAAATTGGTTCACAAATCAAAACTGCCAACCACAAATACATTTTCCAAAAGGCTTTGACATCGTTGAATAAACATGAGCACTCCACGTTTCAAAGTCAAAACGTGGCGTGGGGTTTTTTATATGAATGTATCTTTGAAGGGAACTGACTGTCTTTCGAAAGTTTAGATGTTATTTTTATTTTATCTTTCTTTATCTTTCCTGATAAAGCAGCGTTATGAGCGCTGCGCTGCTTTGTGTTCAGCCGTTACCGGGGAAACTGCTGTTTCTGCCGCTCCTAAAGCGCCGCCTGCTGCACCTCTTCGTAAACAGCATCATTTTATGGGGCTTTACAAAACTGTGTTAATACTAGTGTGGATTTTTCTACAATATTCACCATGCCATGCTATGCTTACCAGTATCAACTATATGCATTGGTCATAACACCCAGCACTAATTGTAAATTGCTTGTTTTAAGGCTATTTAGCCTAGTCATTATTCGGAACATGCCTCTGTTTTAGGCTATCTGGTACATTGTCACATGCCGTGCTAAGCTTACCAGTTATCAACTTATGTGTTGTCAGCAACATCGCTGTCAGTACCATACTAGTTTCTAATGCAAATTTTATTGAAAATATGCTCGTTACTTAGGCTTCTAGTTCATTGCGCATACTGTCCATGCTTTTAAACCATTTAAGCGCGATAAGACAAAAAAGAATGCTCTGTCTGTGAATGTCCTGATGCACACACGACACGCAGAAAGACGCATAACAGTATCGTGTGCACAGAGCGCGCCGGAATCGAATTCTCTTTTGCGCTTGAACGAACAATAACACACACCATTATGCCAAAATGTCCTTTTTGTTAAGTATCCTCCTAAGAGCAGTCAAATAAAGTCTTAAAGCCGCAATGCTTTCTGCAATTGGGTGGGTTCATGTTCACAACGTAAACGAACCGTACCAGAGTTTGTTTGGAACCGTACCGAGACCACCTCTTCAGCTGGGCCTCGGTTTGGTTGTTTGGTCCGCACCCGAGTGCGATTGCTGTATTCACACCTGCCAAAAGATCCACACCAAGGGGGGAAACGAACTTGAGTTCGATTCAATCGAACCAAACAAGGCAGGTGTGAATACACCCTTACAGTGTAATCGAATTGCACTTGTAATGTCACCAAAATACATTTGACTCAAGGGTTTGGGTTAACTTACCCACTCACTCATGCGCTCATGCAAAAAAAAAGTATATACACTACAATTCAAAAGTTTGGGGTCAGTAAGTAAAAAACTTACAAAAGAAATTAATACTTTTATTCAGCAAGGACACATTACAAAATTACACGATGCAAATAAAAACTAATGCTTATTTCAATCCACACTGCAAAGAGTCAGGTCCAGAAATATTTCTGTTCCCAAATCACTCAACATTTGCGATCCTGCCGCCAACAATGGAATTCTCAAGCAAAGAAATAGCTTGACCCGTAGACTGCTTTATCTTGTCTTCCGCTCACATTCATTCCCAGGGTACGTTTACACGACACCGTGTACTAAAGATGGTAAATATGTGTTTTTTTGCGTACAGACGACAATGCTGTCAAAACAATCCCCGTTCACACAGATCAGCGAAAACAATTAAAAGCACTTTATTATGCATGGCAGACCAGTAGTTGGCGATGTCGCTTTGTAAGGAAACACTACGCACCTATAGACTGAACACGTAATATGCATGCGCATGACGTCACTGTTTTCACAAATTTGCATTTTTATAGTTTGCACAGAGATGATAACGGCATCGTTTTCAAAAACTTGCACGTTGAATCCCGTTTTCAAAAGTTTGCGTTTTCAGGCTAAACACTGCTGTCGAGTAAATGAATGGCCAAAATGCATATAAAATTTTCCATTTTTATTTGAAAACGGTGTCGTGTAAACGGCCCCTCAGTTAGGCTACTCGAACATAATGTGTAAAAAAATGCTAAATTGTTCATCAGAATGAATCCTGTGTCACATAGTTAAACATACACAGAGGATATAAGGCAGTAAGGCAATTTATAAATTAGCAAAGCAATATCCTTCAAAATAAAATGAAATATGAATTTACTCTTACTCTTACTTAATTTAATTAATTAGATTTTTAATCAGCATTCAAAAGATCCTTTGAGTCCAAGTGCTTTTCGATTTTGCACTTGATCATAGTTATGCTGTCTGCCTCTTTGCTGCTGTCTTTTATCTATTTATCATCTAACAACACTAAGCTAGACTTCCTTGTTAACACACTGCTAGATTCTCAAAGTGGCATGCAGACAAATTAATCTTTAGACTGGAGTTTTCAGTCAAGCACACAATCATGCAAACACAATATTTAGCACTTCACCAAATCCACTATGATTAGATAAGCCTGCATTTTCTCACAGTATGCAGAACAGCCAAAAGAGAATACAGCTCTGGGTTGGCACTGGTTCTGGTGACTGTGCAAGCTCAAGCCTCTGCTGTATCCTGGCAACAGTAATTGGTTCTTTCTGTATGGAAATTGCTGAAACTCCTGAAAGAGGAAAAATAAAATGTATTTAGAATTTTATTTAGCATTTTATTCTACTTATATTATTCTATACCTCAGACCCCCTTCTCAACGTTTGATCTTAAACTCAAGAGAATAATGATTGACCCCTTCTAACAGAACCACATTTTTTTCAACATTACTATTGCCAAAAAACCAAGCAAGTGTTCCCTTAAATCTGGCCGTGGAGTGCAGCTGTCCTGTACAATTTAGCTCAAACCCTGATCAAACTAACCTTCTTGAAATATTCTAGTTACTGAAGACCTTGATTAGCTTGATCAGGTGTCTTTGATTAGAGTTAGGGCTTAACTCTGCAGGGCAGTGACCTATGAAGGTAAAAGAGTAGCAAAACTCGAGAGCACGTAGATGTGAATTTGAGAACTTGTACAACAAATATTCGTACTTGTACGTGAACATTTACACTCACAGCTCCAATGTGAAAACCTGTAAAATAAAAATCTTAAGTTGAATGTTGAGATTTGCACTCGCAGACAAGTCACAAACCTGTGTATTCTGAATTTGAAGCTGCAGACAAGTAGTCACATATGTGTAAAATGCCATTCACAGAAATACAATGACAGACACAACTTGTAATATATATTTGCAATTAATCTTACATTCACATTCACAGTACAACCTCAATTTGGCACTTGCAACTTTTCAAATCTGTCACTGCAATTTCAAATTTCGTGCCTCGACTTTTGCTACTCTTTTCACGATATATTAGGTGCAAAACTAACTTGTGCACTTGGAGCTCAGTGGCGGCCAGAGAGAAAGGGGGCCGGCCAGAGAGAAAGGGGGACGGGAGCGGGGGGGGGTGTTCCAAGGAGCCGTTTTATTGGTTGGTGCCTAGCCAATGAAATGGGCCTCTATTGTACACGATGATGTCACGAAACCCGCGTCCTCTGGGACGCTCTGAAACACTAACATATCAAACAGGATACATGATCCATTCTTCCGTGTAATGGAGAAATATGTTATACAAAAATATAATATAATAACTATATGTTGCTCCAGTGGCATCAATGGAAATTAACAATGTGCTCTTGTCTCCTTTCTCACTTCATTAAAGCAATGGGCAGGGTCCACATTAAGCATTTTATGTGTTCCCAATGCAGACACTTATAGCCAAGGTATATATTTTAGCAGTATGCATTCCCTATTAAACCAATTGGCTGGTAGTCATGCTCTCTTTGACCTACAGGAATGCTTATATCCTTGATATGACTTACACACTAACTTGTTTCCTGGGTGAATAAGAAATCATTCATCTAAATCACCTATTTATAGTTTATGGAAGAATTATAATTTGTCTTTTAGCTGTTGTGTTAATCATTCAGACTAATTTCTAGAAAATGCCTCTCAATCTTAATAGATCCTTCAAAACATTCACTCTTAGGAATACAAAATAAGAGAAATAAAGTTTATTTTTGTGAACTATGTTGCCCTATTTCATTTGTTATAGCCATCAGTGTTGTAGAATAACAATGTTAGTCAGGCCATGCAGGTTTGCTCCTGAATGGATCTCTTTGTTTTAAAGCATCTAGCTAGGGGCAAATGTGACCTCTTGAAATACACGTGACATGAACTGAATTGAAGGTTATAAGTTCCTTGTTGAAACATCAAAATGTTTATGGGATTGCCCAGTGACCTCAGCAGTGATGCACTGCTGTCCAGAAACTTGCATCATATGTATGAGATGAGAGATTTGAGAATATTAGGAGTAAAGGTCAACAGCATCAACAGTTAAGAGCTGCAAAGGTCATTAGCTCTGCACTTTCCAATACTGTTTTTGTAAGTCTGTGACTTTTATACACTGCACATAGCATGATTATAGATTTCTCAAAACCTCTATTATCTTTACTGCAATGCTATTGGGTGAATTTGATGGACGATTATTTGCACAATGTGAGAATTCATCACCCAAAGAGTCTGTTAGATCGATGATATGCATTTCTTTGTTTTCAGTTTTTTTTTTATTTAGCATTTGCTTTGCAGACAGTACAGATTAAAAACCTAAAATACAACAATCAGATTTCTAAAACATATCGATTGGCTTGTCATCTAATATCTGCACTGTATTATATCTCCTATATCAAATATCATACTGTGCCACCCCCATAGCCCACAAAATTGATCTTAAAATACATGAAAATACACCATTTAATTTTTTTTGTTTTACATTTGTAGCAATGTGCAGAAATTTTTGCCAAAATGTTACAACCAAGTTGGTGCATTCAAGCATCTTTTTGCTATAAGAAGTTCTGTTTTTTTTGTGTTTGTTTCTTTTGTAAATGTAGATATCTAATCAGGATAGAAGATAGAATAAACACGCTGAGGTCGGGTTCTGCCTTTATGGACCTTCAAGAGTTGCATATAATTCTATCACTCTCTCCCGCTTCATAGGCTTTGAGAGTAGAGCGGACACAGATTATGTTTGCTTGCTTCTCTAGGAAAACCATGCTTAATCATGCTTTGCAAGGACTCAGGCACAGAGTATGGACTAATGTTGTTCAGCATGCTCCTCTAGGACTTAGGTCCAGGGAATGGATCATGTGAGGGCTGCCAAAAATGTTGGTCACGGTGAGATGATGGACCCCTTCGCTTATATTGGGCCCTCCCTGTTAGCTAAAAGGAACTGCTCTCTCTCAGTCTACTGTTTCACTATTACGCTTGGCAGTGCTTCATTATGTTATGCACGCTGGTGCATTCTTATATTCGGGAGGACATGTATATATTCTCTGGAGGACAGTTGTATGTCTAAGGACATCCCACCCCCTTTACCTGGCAAAACAGAGATTGATCACGGTTTTCATCCCCCTTTGAATTTCTGATGGTTCTTTCCCAGGGTAGAGCTATAAAGAAGATATTGAGAATATCTTCTCTCTTTTTTCTCCCTTATGTAAAAAAGATTCATATAAGAGAGGATAATGCACTCTCTTGTGGTTGTGTTGCTATCAGTTGACATTAGGCACAAAGACTGGTAAAGAGTATCACTATGGATAGAACGCCATGCATCCTGCGTTCCACTTTTACCACCCCCTCCAATCGTTTATTAGTTTATGCAGGGCTAGAGAGCTTCCCTCTAGAGAAGGACACCTTAGGGTTGATAACAGGTAGATGGAATTATGATGGGCAGTCCACATTGCATCCCTCTATTCTATTTACCTCCCTCCCCAACTACTGTTAGCTTTTGTGGGAATAGCGATGGAGATGCAGGTCTCTTGAGCAGGGTTCGGCAACCTTTTTGTCATGAAGTACCATTTTGAAGTTTCTGAGTTAATCACTGTGCTACCTACCTATTCGTAGTCATTCATGCGTTTTAACAGATCAGATATCTGTTTTGTAACCATTCCATTTACATTTGGGAACATAAATGTGTCAGCCAAACAAATATAAATCTATTCTTCAATTCACTGTGCTACAGTTCATGTCAAAGAAAGCAAGATATGAGCTTCATTTTATTTATCATCAGCCAATTTCAAGATCAAAGACCACAATTAAAGAAAGCGGCATCAGCACTGGTAAGAATTTAGTGTCACTATTTTTAATGAAAACAACTGTGTTGAGCAGGATGTGACACTGAACTTTCAGTTTACTTTGTAGCAGTTTGCACGTCAGTGTAACGGAGTCCACTGGAGGCAAGTTCAGAGAACCCAAGTGCAGTTTATTTAGAAAAACATGAATAAACAAAACAAAAGCATGGCGTGAACTCAAAACAAGAACAAAAATCTTACCAAACAGTGGTTACACAAACAATACTTAAAGACACATGGCAAACATGAGGGCTTAAATACACAAGACTTATGACTAGACAAGGGACACCTGTGAACAATGACAAAATGAACCAATGACAACACAGAACACATGGCAGGATCACATGACAGACATGAAACAAGAACATGAAACAAAACCAAAACGTGACATATCCCCCTCTAAGGGCGGCTCCCGACGCCAAACTAAACCCCCCAAAAAAACAAAATTCCAGGAGGGTGGTGGAGCGGAGGTAGTCTTGGGGTTTAGGAGGGTGGAGCGGAGGCGGCCTTGGGGGATGGATGGAGGGCCATGCCCGTACAAGGGTACGAGACCAGGACATGGCGGGCCTGGGCCATGGAGTGTGGGCAGACCTGGGCCATAGAGCGTGACGTGGCATGAACTCAAAACAAGAACAGAAATCTTACCAAACAGTGGTTACACAAGCAGTACTTAAAGACACATCTTCTATTTTTAAATGGCAGTTGACAAGTATTTGTTGCATTACCCCCACCGCTGGACTGGAGTGTAGAACAGGAGTTACATTTTCTCTATAAAATTAAATTCTTTCAAACCCCTGTATTATTTAAAGAAGAAAACAAATGAAAAATCTTCCCAGCACTTCTTTGTAAAATATTTCTATATTCAAAGATAATTTCATTGGCCCCTACTTCAGCAATAAGCCTCTGCCTATCTTGATGATATTTCTGAAAATGAATCAATACATGCTCTATGGTTTCTGGGCTACGCCTGAGACAATGCTCACAGTTACCATCAACATGCTTTTTCATTAGAAATAAGGTACTATTAAGTCTGGTGTGCCCAATCCTCAGCCTGGACAACACCACTTCCTTATGTCTAATCTGCAATCTTATTTACTTTAGACTGTATACTAAAAAGATGTCTCCCAAAAGATTCATTATCCCAACAGAACTGACATTTTTCATAAGTTCTTGTTTAATAATGCTCTTAACTTCTGTTTTGCTGTATTTTATGTCAACACCAATGTTGTCTTTACCTGCTGCTTTCTTGGCATATATATCAGCCAGCTCATTCCCCTCCACCCCTATGTGGGCTGGAACCCATAAGAAGGAACATTTTAATCCCACCTTTTGCAATCCACTCGCTAACTGTAACATCAAGAAGAATGTCTTTTCTGGACCCTGAGTGTGAACAAAAACACATGGTAAACATGAGGGCTTAAATACACAAGACTAATGACTAGACAAGGGACACCTGTGACAATGAAACAATGAACCAATGACAACACAGAACACATGGCAGGATCACATGACTAGAACAGGGATCACATGAAAAGCCGCGTTTCCACCGCAGGAACTTTCCCCAGGAACTAGGAACTTTGGGCTGGTACTCGATGTGTTTACACCGCAGGAACCAGGGTCTAAATGAAGTTCCGGGTAAATATTTCCCCCTCCGATAGTCCCTGCTCATGAGGTAGTACTTTTTCAAAGTTCAGGAACTTTCAGGGGTGGGACTTGTGCGCTGCACAAGCTGATTGGTTGTGTTCACGCCGCATTTTGGTTGGATGATTCCACGCAGCATTTTAATTATTTTTAACCTCCCTTTTTAAAAAATCTATTGCGGTTCGTGTCGTGGCTTCATGCAGTAAGAGTTGTCTGTCTGCAAATATGGAATTTAATTAAAAAAAACTGGTGGACTGGCGACGAGTTTCAGGCTTTATTAAGGGTATTTGTGGAAGAGGAAACTTTCTGCGCGTTCGTCCCAGCCATCTCACGGTCAATGTCCGCAATAGCTGATAACATACAAATTTTATATCTAACGTTAGCATTACGAGCTTACTGAACAGGCTTTATCAGTGCTCGTCTCTTTTCTGCCACAGCTTTTATTATTAAGTCATTGTCATCTATTGCGAGGCACTCCAAACCATGTTACAAATTTACTATAACAGGATTGAAATAGCACTTTGAGGTTAGTAACAAACAACTAATTACAAGACGTCACTATTTATGATTGATAGACGGGGTTCAGGCTTTTTTTAAGTGTATTTGCGAAAGAGGACATTTTTGCGCGTTCGTCCCAGGCATCTCACAATAACTGATAACATACGTTGTCTAATTTTATACGCATAAGAGCTTTCTGAACACGCTTTAGTATCAGTGCTCGTCTATTTTGTTTTGTTAATTACCTCGTTAGTAAACCAATACATAACTGCAGCACAGTTTGAATCTCCTCCATACTTATTATAAATGTGGCGCTCAAAACTGATTACTGTCCGTCGCAGATGGGAGGAGCAGTTGCGCGCAGTTTACCTTCCCGGTACTTTAGACCGCGGTGTAAACGCAGAAAGCAACCGGTCTGGGGCAAAAAAAGTTCCTGGGAAAAAAGTTCCTGGTACAAATTGTTCCGGGTAATTTCGGTGGAAACGCGGCTAAAGACATGAAACAAGAACATGAAACAAAACCAAAACATAACAGTCGGCTTGCTGAAGAGAGGCCCAGCTACTCCTCTGCGGCGATGCATGCTTTATTAGTGCTGTCATATTTGGGTATCTATCACATGTTTAATTTTTACCATTCTAGGAGCAGTAAAATTTATATATGTGGCTTCAACAACCAGATACATTTTGTCCAATTTTATCTGGAATATGAAAAAATGCCCTCTCTTTTAGTCTTTTCACGATTGGATAGTTATCCGATCAGAGAAAACACATGAAGTGACCAGGTACATACTGCTGTACCGTACATCCGCCTTGGCCGTACAGCAGCGATACTCGCCAGCGTTTTTATTTAATTTTTTTTAAACATTTTTTATCATTTTCACAAAAGTTTCATGGCCCACAGAATACTTTGTTGTATGAATATCTGAACATGCATTTTAAACAAAAAAAAACTGTTTTATTCTAGCTTCATGCATTATAATTTTTTTATCAACTCTTGAATGTGGATAAGTTTAATAAAAACAGCAATATTTTGAGCAAAAGGCTGAGAAAATCAAGTGATGGTAGTGGTCACGCCAATGTTTGTGAGAGCTGCGCACTTTCATTTATTTGTGCAGTTTAATTCTCACACTTTAATAGTATGTATAACTCCTAACTTAATAAAACAAGCTGTGATACTATGAGGAATGATTACCTCAAAATGTAGATCTGTATGCAGGTACGAGGTACTTTATCTGAATGAATATCATATATCATTTATTCATATATGGCATGTGAGCTCACTTTTGCTCACATGCCAGCGATTACTCATGGCATGTGTGCCATAGGTTGCTGACCCCTGCACCTTGGCAGGGTATGAGCTTGGGATAAGGGGAATGGGTGGAATGCAATGAGTCCCATTCTCCTATTTGCCACTCTCCCCAAATAGATTTTGGGATTTTAAGTAGGGCTTAAGCTCCCCTGCAATTCCCTTGGGGTATAGTCTGGTTTACGAGAATCTCTTTGGTTACCACAGTGTCCCATGGTCTCGTTACCTCCCTCCCTTACCATTTGTAGTAGTCAGGATATATGCTCCCTCTTGGATGGTGACAGTACCAAGCTTGTAGTAAAGGCAGAGTAGAGTTGGACTCCACTCTTTGCCTGTCGCATTTCTCAGTAACCTGAGTTTGGAGGTACTGACTGCTAACATGCTCCCTTTGGTAGACTGCTCCCTATGAGCCTCTCAGGCTTAGCATAACATGGCTTAGGTTATTTTGTGCATTTCCCTTATTGCCTTGTTTCTGAGGTTTCAGGCTAAGACCTGTCTGGTGCCAGGATGGATCTGTCAAAACTTGGACATCCTCATCTAAAGTCGGAAACACTTAAGGCATTCCCCATAGTATCAACACCAAGACACATCGTCTCGTCGCCCTTCTCAGGGAACTGGGTTGCATTCACAACCTGAGATGTTTCCTTAGCTGCTGATTATGTTCACCTGTGTCTAGATTAGTTCATCATATTCCTTCATTTGTATAGCCCTCTGTTTCAGTTTATCATTGTTGGTTTTAATTTTAATACAGTCTGTTTCTTTAGTATGTTAAGCTGATAGAGAAAGAACAGAGCGACATTTAGAAGGAAATGGCATCAACCTAATCAAACATTCATACTGTAGCCTACAATTACTTTTTGTGAACATAAAACGATTTGTAAATTTTTCAAATTCAAATAAACTCCTTTGTTTCTCATTAATTATTTTTACATTGAAAAACAAAACCTCAAAACGTACACAGACCTGAAAATGTCCGATTCGTGAGCGACATCAAGACCTTAAAATCGATATGAAATGGAAGTTGCAGTAGTCTTGTGAAATGTGAAGTAAATCCAAATGAAATGGTTTCGCGAATAAGAAAAAAATATATATATATATTCACAAGTGAACACAACTTTTATGAATATTGAAGCGTAAATTCAATCGCGAAGTCAAAAGCTAAACGTAGGCTATAAACGAACTACACTCATGTCATAGGCTACTCTCATGACTTCATTGTCACCATCTCTAAACTTCCGCCAAATCATTCATTCTTTTTAAAAACATTTTCCCTTAAAGTTTGAGTTATATTAGTTTGCAAGAGCACGGTTATAAACACAACGAGGCTGTGAAAGCAGACTAGTGAGGAGATGAGTTTACCCATCGGCTAAGAATGGTTTTGTCCTCGACAACCTCTGTAGTCCTACAGTATTTAGCCACTTGTTAGAAACCATTTTTTACAAGACAAGTAAAAGCTTTAAATAAATCACAATATTAGTATATTACTGGTGTATTTTATGTCGTAGAATAAAACGTGAAAATATCTTAAGCTTGTGTTCACCAGGCCTTATTTCAAGCAAAAACCCATTCAAAAAAACAAAAACACTGACTAAGGAGGATGGAGCTGGAAGTGGTAAAAAGCGTTATCCCTGCACCACTCTACTTTGATTAAAGATTACAAGGGTACATGATAAAAAATTAAAATAAATAAAAAATTAAGATCTGCATACATAAATCAATTATAAAAAAAAGAATGGTCCATTTGGATTTCATGGTAACTTTAAATTATTTGAAATACAAAATAATTAAATTTAGAGCAATTCCTAATTTTACGTCTACTTTTGTCATCTTTTATGTAATCTTTACTGGTGTGTAGTCTTCAATTTTCTCTTGTTGCTTTTTAGTTTTGTTGCTACCATGTTTCGCTTAATCTGAACCTGCGCTAAATAGCACAGCATCACTCTGGGATCCGCCCAAGAAGCACCAGTACCTTTAAATGAAGTGCGGTGCGCCTCCCTCCACCACGGTTAACGTGAGCAGAGCTTCATACTGACAGCAGCTCTCCAGGGTGATCACTGTTCGCTTGATTAAGCTGCAGGACTTCCAATAGAACCGGGACATATTATTTCGTTTTTTAAAATAGGGGTGAATTTGTTGATTACACGTATTTTTCAGGTTTATCTTCCCCCGAAACCCATTCCATTTCATTTCAGGACTTTGCCTTTAAATTAAATCTCATGTCTTATAGCCTATGAACCATTGGATTCTTCTATCAAGAGGTGAGAGGATTGATAATTGCTATTTTTAAAACACACTTCCCTTTAACCGGACGCTACTTTCGTTCTCGGATACCTCACAATATTTCGACTAATTCAAGGTTACTGGAATAGGATCTCCTCAGTAGAACCATGCAGCTAAGTTTGTATACTCTGATTACATTTGTATGGTGTCTACCCGGCTTTTCTGCCTCGTACGTGCCCTGTGAGCCGTGCGATCAGAAGGCGCTGTCCATGTGTCCACCGGTGCGGATGGGGTGTCAGGTGGTGAAGGAGCCCGGCTGCGGATGCTGCTTGACCTGCGCACTGACCGAGGGGCAGGCGTGTGGAGTCTACACGGGGACATGTGGACAGGGACTGCGCTGCCTGCCTCGGGGCGCAGAGGAAAAGCCGTTACACGCTCTGCTTTACGGCAAAGGAGTTTGCATGAACGAGAAACTAGGTCTACACAAACCACTTCATATGCCGAAGGGTAAGTTTTATTGACATTGAAAAGATCTGTTTTATATGCAATAAACGAACAGATACAAAATAAAGTAGTATCTATCTATCTATCTATCTATCTATCTATCTATCTATCATCTATCTATGCTGAATTATCTAGGTCAGGACTTCTAGGCTATAGCAGACAATCTTGTAGGATTTATTATAGCCTAATATCTTGATGGGTTTTTGCATTTATTGAATACAGAATTAGTATTCAAATCAAATTCTTTCCTAGCAACCCCCACCCACACACCCGCAGATCTATCTCTGTCATCCTCTTTATCTCACTGCCTTTCACAAGCTTTAGCCTCCCCTGCCTTTCTTTGCAAAAATCTGCGATTAAGTCAGCTGCAGCACCCTTAAAACTGTGATTATGCGATCTCACACATTTACTGAAAACAGCTGCTGCAGCTATTTCATTCTGAATCATCATCAAGTAGTAAAACTTTAGCCTGGAATGGGAGGCTTGAGTTCTGACAGAGAACGACTTGGAAGGATTATGCAGCATTCAGAATAAATAATGATAATAAAAACTAAAAAAAGTTTACTCAGCTGACTTAAGTCTGTTCTAAGGAGGCTCCGCACCTCCAAATTCTGTGTAAAGGTGCAATGGTGCAAAACGGTATAAGGCTACTATAAGCTCTGACCCACCTAGTATCAAAAGTAATAATGATACTAATAATTTCATATTTTTATTCATTTAATTATTTGTATTCAGAAATGATATTGTGTCAGGCATTAAAAAAGAGATATTGTTGAAACAAATTAAGAATTTATTTCATATGTGTCAGAAGACGCATCTATGGCCACTGTTATATTGGCAGAGACAATTTGATTGAGTTCTATTTTACATTGTGAAAACTCAAACCATGCATGGAATTGTTTCACAATTCTAAATAAAACTCATTATCTTGCAAATTGTCTCTGCCCACAAAAGCACTCTCATCAGACACAGTAAAGGACAATGCAAGTTTTAAAGGCAAAAAAAACAAAAAAACATGGCCACAATTTGCTAAAACGTAAAAATTAACGAGATGTTGTCACAGTGTGAGGTAAAATGAGATAACAATTAACAAAACATGCTCACATATTATTAAAATGCGGGATTGATTCCTAATTTGTGGCCACAATAACTTGGCTCTTTATATTAAACAGTTTATGTAAATGTGTAAATGCACTCATTTGTTGCAACCCCTTGTACTGTACAAATGAGATTTTAGTAAGAAAAAACATGGCAACATGTAACAGAAGAAACTTAGAAGAAAAAGCAGAGAGAAAAAATGAGCACACATTCTCTCTCAGGGCTGCACAGATCTCAGATTAGCATGCATTCCCAGAACAATAACCCCAGATTATGAGACATGGAAGTACACTCGTAACATCACTAAAATAAAACATAATATCCCCAAATAAGACATCCGGTTTACTAATGCTTGGCAGATGATGAAACAACAGATTAAGAAAGCTGAAGCACCATATTGATTTATTCAATGATTTCAAAGCTTTGCTGAGGCTTTTTTCTCTGATTTGTCAGTGATGTCGTCACAAATGGCTTGGGAGATTTGCTCATCTGTTGTGACCCTGGCTGCTTAGCTTCTCTACAGAAGACGCAGAGGGGCGAGGAAAGGGTCAAGCCCTTGAATCTGATTACTCACTGCAGCTGGGCAATACAGTGACGTGTAAAGGAGAGGAAGAGGGTCTAGAATGGGCAAATTGAAGTTGGCATCTGGCATCTATGCTTTCAATTAAAAGAAAGAGCTGGTGGTTGAGTTCAAACTGTTGAGGACTTTATTGTCATGCTTGATTTGTAACTTCTAAAATAGTCATGATAGGTTTTCACAGACTGTGTATTCAGAAATACCTGGCTTTCACTTTTCGGAATTTGAATAACTTTTTGAGGGTACATTATGTTTATGGTTGTATTGTTTGGAAGGCATGGCCAGTGAAATATGCATGACAGCTTTTTTTTTTTTTTTTTTTTTTTTTTGTCGAGATATTATTGGTTTTCCCGCGGCAGACTTGAGAGATTTTCGCTAAAAAGCTTACCTATGATCTACTGTTATGAGACACCTGTAGAAAGCCAACAGCTAAAAAAATATCTGCTGATCTGTTGTCTCCTCTGAAGAGTTCTGGCTTGCTTTCAGATGCTAAATATTAGTCTGCTAAGCCTCTGTTAAAATCAATGGACCAATTGCACAAATAAACTAAGCCACAACATTCTCAATTTAGATAACTCTTACAACAAATGAGTATACTTCAAGTATACTTAAGTAAAGTGCAAGTATATGTTAAGTATACTTTATGTAAGTATACAAATATCAATGGACTAGAAGTGTACTGTTTCAATACTACTAAATAGCCCTACTTTTAGTGTCTAAAAGTAGGCCTATACTTTTAAGTATACCAGTGTAACAACCAAGTGAAAGAGTAGTAACTTTGAGTACACAACTAGTTATTACTAAGTTTTTTGTTTGTACTGCGACTATACAAGTGAACTTATAGATATACTGATAGTATTTCTAGGTAAATACCTGTAGCACAAAGTACACTTTGAAGTATACTACTAGTTTAGTAGTTTTATACTGCAAGTACGATGAATTTTTTACACTTTGAAGTATACTCTCAGTAAACTACTAGTTCTATATTGCAAGTATACTTTTAAGTTTTCTTTAAGTGAACATAGCATAATGCTTATAGACAGTTTACTATTTATATATTTGTAACATAGTTAGATGTTATGGGAAGAAGGAGGCGGGAACCGGCGAACATTCAACAAACTTTAATAATAGCCTAATTATAAAAAATAAAATAAAATAAATAAAAATTAAAAATTAAAGTAAAGACAGCAGCCCCTGCTGTCACATAGGCTATAACAAAACAACCGTCAAATAAAATAGTCCAAGGCTGGCTTCTCTCGATCTCCACTGTCGTCGCTCCTCCTTTTATGCTTCCGCTCCTCCGTAAGAGATACGAGACCGGTGCGTCGCGCAGGTGTCCCTCATCATTAATCACGCCACCGTCCTGCTCACCACAATATTATTTTAGCACTTTAAGTATATATATTTATACTTTAGATTTTATACTTTGAAATATAGGCCTATCTTTAACTGTACTTTTTTACTGGTACCATTTAAAAAAAAAAAAGGCTAGCATCATGCATCCTGTTTTATCAACACTTAAGTGTGGGTAAGTTTAATAGAAAATCACATTTTTGCCAAAGACATGATGATGATCAAAACACAGATGGAGCAGATCAAGTCCATCAACACCCCCAAAGCTTCACAGTTTTTAACCCTTCCTGGGTCGAAATTTCATTCGGTAACTTTAGGCAGTTTTGACTTATATGCTGTTTAATGTTTGATGATCATAAGCAATCTTCTATCACTTTTCCACCTTTGTTTTGGAATCCGGAGATTCTGTAGCCTACTATTTCGGAAAATGTGTAGGCTATAGTGTAACAGTGAAAACATGGATAGCCGGAAAATTCAGTCAATGGCGGGAAAGGGTAAAGTAAATTCTATGTACACTACCAGTGGAATAGCCTACATAATAATTCAGATACTCGGAATTAGGAACATATCTGTTTTCTTTATAAATCAATATTCTCAAACAATGTAAGTTTATTAGTATGTAAAGCAATGTGAAAAAAGTATTTAATAGGCTACTCAATTAAAAGATTAAACACAAGTACAAGCCAAGAATATTTAATTATGATTTTAATTATATCTCAATCAAAAGACTGAGTACAAGTAGGCCAAATATACTTCGACTTTTCTGTCAGTATAAGTCAAGTATACT
Source organism: Leuciscus waleckii (assembly GCA_900092035.1). Taxonomy (NCBI): domain Eukaryota; kingdom Metazoa; phylum Chordata; class Actinopteri; order Cypriniformes; family Leuciscidae; genus Leuciscus; species Leuciscus waleckii. Next base: position 373,098 of record FLSR01000074.1, read on the forward strand.
TAAGTGCAATTTTAAGAAGCGCATAATGTATATTTCTGAGAAGTACATAAAAAATAGACTGAAAGTATACTTTCTTATTTTTAATTTAAAAGAGGTATTCTAATAGCACACTTGAATTAACTGCTTTTTAGTAAGGGAAGACCAGTGCAGGAAGTCTTTGTTTTAGATAGATAATGAGAAAAGTAACTGTAATCCACACTAAGCACACCAATCCAATTTGGCCTTAGATTGATGGTCTTTATGGTTTTGTGACTGACATACAGGCGTCTTGACAGTGCGAGCAACCCTTGTGTATTTGTTATGTAAACAATGCCAATCTCAGTATGCCACTGCATTTGACTATTGTCCTCTTCCTAGATCAAGAGTCACATGAAGAAGCCCTGGTTACAGAGGTAACAGAGGATCTGCTTCCCCAGGCTAAGGTTCCATTATTCCAACGAGACCAATTAACAGCAAGAAGGCTCAGGCCATGCGAAAGGATCGGAAGAGACAGCAGGCTAAACTCAGGACAAATATGGACTACCCGCTCTTGGGAAGTGACAAACATCAGTCTGACATTGTAATTATTTTTTTAAAATCAACTTTCATCTGATGTCAGTGAAAAAAAAAAAAAAAAAAAAAAAAATTTTTAAGGGGGTTTTGAGTTATTTTGTTTTCATGGTGTTTTGTGTTATTTTACAGCTTTCTATAAATGCCTGACACCTTTTCCAGACTGTTCTGTTAATGATGTGTGTGTTAACTGCAGGGTCCATGCCGAAGAAAGTGGATGGAATTATCCAGAGGATGAAGGACAGCCCCAGAGTCATGGCTCTTTCACTGTACCTACCCAACTGTGATAAGAAAGGTTTCTTCAAGCGCAAACAGGTTAGTTTTGCACTTCAGCATGTTTATAGATGTCAACTACTGGCAAGCTTAGTTGTCGGAAAGTTTTCTTTCCTATAAACACTTGGCTCTTGGCTGAGGGCATGGTCAAATTACTTTGCTTACTTTGCTATGTTCATTTTCGGTTACAGTGTAAACCCTCCAGGGGGCGCAAGCGAGGCATCTGCTGGTGCGTAGACAAGCATGGAGTTCAAATGCCGGGCACTGATTTTAATGGAGGCAACATCCAGTGTAAAGATCTTGAAAGCAACGGCAGCAACAATGAATGAGACAACTTAAATTCAGTCACGTAACAACAACATCACTCACTCACTCACTCACTCTCATCTACCATATTATGTGATTTGCCAATCATTTCTAATCTTAATCTTAAAGAGTCTGACCTTTATTTGTGGAAAATCCATATAAGCCTATATAAAAACAGTCTATTTTAAAGCACAATACAAGCATCAGTTATTGAATCCTGAAATTGTCCTCTTTGATCTTCATTGGTTGGTGGGATCTATCAAGTATGATTTGGGAGTCATGGACTAGTTTCCACTGTATCTTATGTCATAGACACCGTAGAAAGTCTTATGAGCTTAAAGAGCTTTAAGGGATAGTTCACAAAAAATGGTATTTCTGTCATCATTTTTTCACCCTCGTTTCATTCAAACCTATATGACATACTTCTGTGGAACACCAAATAAAACATGTTGAAAAATGTTCAAAGAGTTTTTGACATCACAATGAAAGTCAGTGGGGTCAAAAACAACACTGGACCCATTTTTCTTTCATTGTACTGTATGGACAAAACACATTTTATTGTTTTGTGTTCCACAGAAGAAAGAAATTCATTCAAGTTTGAAATGACAAGGTGAGTGAATAATGAAAGAATTTAAATATGTGGGTGAACTATTCCTTAATATTACCATTTCATATGACTCTGCAACTCACTGAAGAGTACTTGTATAGTTTTCACAGACTCTTATTTTTGTTGTTGTTTTGTTGACCCCTTTCCAAAGATTTCAGAAAATTACTTTATTAGTCTTGCCACATTGTTTTGCCAACCTGAACCACATTGGAAAATTCATATTCTAATAACCACTGTTTTAGTGAACTGTAAAAAAGCAACAAAAAAATATTAAAGAAAGCTAAGCACAACTTCTTAATAATCTTAGACACATGTACAAAACATGTAGTTTATATGAATCACCATAGAATAAGAGAGACTCACCATTTGAATGCACAATGGTGACAAACCAACCAGCCATTTTTCTAGTTTTTCAAACTTTAACAGATCAGGGTCCTTGGGTTCTTATGGAAATATCAGTGCCTTTTTTCTACTCAAATATTTGAATACTGATTTACATCAAAGGCATCAAAGGGGCCACAAAGGCAAAACACAAACACTCAAAATGCTGACCTTTAGTTTGCAGGAGTGTAGATTCAAAAAAAGCAAATTCAATGTTCTTAAAAAGCAGGCAAATGGAGATTATTTGCATTATGAAAATGCCATAGTAGTACAATACCAAAGGTACTATTAGGTTTTGGCCCACAGAATTGAATTTGGTGCAACCAGTTTTCCTCCTCATAGTATAAATATGTTCTTGGTGCTTATGAGATTATTTGCATGGTGTGACTTAGTGTAGATCAGAGGCTGACAGCAGTTTAGAATTGTTCCCTGATTGTAGAATTTTAGAAAGTCCTCTGTCATCAACATCACTCAACATTCACTCACTCAAATACTCACTCACTCAGTGAGTGCATTTTTAAAGGACAATATCCCTCTTTTTACAATTGAATAACATGGAAATAATTCTGAACGATACCACTCCATGTGGGGAAATTAGGCTCACTAGTATGAGACAAAAATAAAAAGCAGACCAGTGTGACAAGTTTTGTAAGGTGCCTATCTAATAATGGAGTGAATTTTGATGGGTGTAAAAATAAAAACTGGTCATTTTTTCCATAACCTTTTCAGTTAAGGTTTCTAATAATTGAATACATTTTAATAGTTAATTTAAGTTGAGCCCAAATCAAGTGATATGGGTGGTTAAATTTGTATGACATCTAAATATCTGTGTGCAATATTTATTCATGTAATTTATGTACTCTTAATTTTGTCTACTTTGTAAAGACAATACATTTATGTAATAAATATATACATATAAAGATATTCAGATATAATAATATAATCTCTGTTTTTATTTTGTTTGTGTACTCTTCTTATCAAATATAGTTTGAGATGAGCACACCGCGGGAAGTAATTTCAGATATTTAATTGGTGCATCACTAATTAATTTTTCCTTTTATAAAAATGTGCAGCATGTTTTCATATTTTAATAGATTTTATAACTTTGGTCACTTGGAAAAAAAAAATCACTGGAGAGATGATTATTCATTGAGTTTCTAACTACAAATAATACCTTGAAATATTCTTTATTTGTGTACATGTAAAACATAGGGCCCAAAACAGCAATAACACCTAACAGAAAAGTTGAATTATGAATAAAATTTGCACAAATAAACCATAATGTTAAGTTAAATTTTAGTGAACATCTCTCTGTATTAAATCAACACATCTTCAATGAGTTTTTATGCAGTTATAATTATGTTTTCTCTTCCTTAGTGTGACCACCAGATGTCAGTAGTTACATGCAATTGTAATGAACATCAAATGCATTAGTATAAACTGCGTAGTCTTGGACTGCATCTGAAATCGGATACTTCCCTTCTATATAGTAGCCGAATTCCCAGTACTCATAGAATTGTAGGCAAAAAGTTCCCAGATGACCTACTATTTCCAGCGAGATTCTGAAGTGTGCAAATGATTGACACTTTACTATATCATGAGGCCTCAGGAGAGGATTTGTAAATGACAATGAAGTGACACAACTGATGCTGGTAGGTCACATGATAATGACAGCATAGTGAATGTTGTACGTCCAGATTATATTCATAATACCACACTCATACTATACAGAACATAGTTTTTTTAGCAGTTGATAAGTAATTACTTATTCAAAATAAGTACCTACTCGAGAGTATGCAATTTCGGACGCAGCCCTAGTACTAAATGGCTTGAACATTCCAGATGCATTCACAAAAAAAATTCAACTGACAACTTTTATTAGCATACATCAGGTTTTTTAAGCCAAAAGTTCAAGACTTCATAAGCAGCCCCATATATTTTGTTTCTGTAAATCATTTAAGGTAAGGAACTAGCTCTTTTTAACTTTATAACATAGCGCTTCAGTTTGTTTGTCAAGATGAACACTGTCCTATCCAGTAAAAAACCCTTACCTTTTTCGTTATATGAGAGGGGGGCAACCTATTAAAGAAATGTATTGAAACGAATAGCACCAGCAACATAATGAGAGAACTACAACCGTACACGTTATGATTAGCACAAGATACTTACTAAGTATGTAAAAGTGTTTAAGGTAAGTTAAACACTAAAAAGGTATGTTTACAATTCTAGTTAATTTCCTACAGAAAAGTAGTATTATCAGCCTGCTAACATCAGTCCTCTGTTCATACAGTTATGGTCAGAATTATTGGAACCCTGTGGTAAATATGAACAAAGAAGTCGGTAAAAATATAAATGCATTGTTAATCCTTCACACAAAAAAAACCCCCAAACAAATCACAAAAATGTAACCTTTCATTGATGTAAAATAATTGAAAATTGGGGAAAATCTCATTATGAAATAAATGTTTTTCTCCAAAACACATAGGCCACAATTATTGGCACCCTTTTATTCAAATTTTTTTTTTTCAACCTTTCGCCAAGATAACAGCTAACAGTCTTCTATAATGCCTGATGAGTTTGGAGAACACCTGACAAGAGATCAGAGACCATTCCTCCATACAGAATCTCTCCAGGTCCTTCAGATTCCCAGATCCAGGTTGGTGCTGCTTCTCTTCAGTTCACCTCACTCATTTTTTTATAGTGTTCAGGTCAGGGAACTGGGACGGCCATGGCAGAGCTTCAATGTGTGCTCAGTGACACAATTTTGTGTTGATTCCTAGCAAAGGCAGTCAGGTTTTGATTATTTTTTTTTTATCTGTTGGTATTTGATAGAATCCATGATACCATGTGCTTGAACAAGATGTCCAGGACCTCCAGCAAAAAAAATAAAAAAATAAAAAATGGCCCACAATATAAAAAAAAAACAGCGGTATATTTAACCATGGGCATGGGGTATACTTTTTATCCATGTTTGCACCAAACCCATCTGGTGGGTTTGCAGCCAAAAAATATAAATTTTTTGGGGTTTATTTCATCTGACCATAGCACCAGGTGCCATTTGAAGTTCCAGTCGTGTCTGACAAATGAATATGCTGGAGATTGTTTTGGGATGAGTGAGGAGGATTTTTCTTGAAACCATCCCAAACAACTTGTGGTGATGTAGGTGCTGTTTGATACATAGTTTTTAGGCTTTCTGAATCCAATCCTCAACGAATCTCTGCAATTCTCCATCTGTGATCCTTGGAGAGTCTTTGGCCACTCAAACTATCCTCCTCACTGTGTATTAGGACGATATAGACACACTTCCTCTTCCAGGCAGATTTGTAACCTCTTTAGTTGATTGGAACTTCTTAATTATTGCCCTGATGGTGGAAATGGGAATTTTCAATGCTTTAGCCATTTTCTTATAGCCTCTTTCTATTTTGTGAAGCTCAACAATCTTTTGCTGCACATCAGAATGTATTCTTTGGTTTTACCTGTTGTGATGGATGATTAAGGGAATTTGGCCTTTGTGTTTCCTCATATTTATTCTCGTGTGGAACAAGAAGTCATGGCTGGACAATTTCTTGTTTTTAGTCACCCTGGTGTGCTAAATGTAAAAATGAATGGGAATATACTTCAGAGATATTTTACTCATACGACATTCTGTGGGTGCCAATAATTGTGGCCAACTTGTTTTGGAGAAAAACATTTATTTCATAATGTGAAAGTTTTGGAGAAAATTATTTTACTTAAATGAAAGGTTTGTTTTATGCAATTTTTGAATGAAAAGAACAAATGGATAATCAATGCAGATTTATTTTTTACAGCCATCTTTGATCATATTTACCAAGGGTGCCAATAATTCTGACCACAACTGTATGTCATAACTTGGATTTAATTTAAGTACTATCAGTTCAGTTATATCAGTACTTCAACTGTAACAATGTGTTTAACTGTAACATGTTTCAAACCATCTCAAATCTACAAGCGCAAAAATGCATAAACACACAAGGTATATTTGTAGCTTGTTTAGAGAGTGTGAAACACTAACTCTTTTGGGGTCATGATTGTGGGTTTGTAGGCTTAAAGGTCAAGATGGGAAGGGATGGGAAGGTTCAGGATATTTTTAGTTTTGAGGGTCCACAGAGGGATCCATCTCTAGGCCATCAAGGTACTGGCTGCAGTTTGGATCACCCCTTATCAGTGGAGAGGTGGGAATGGGTCTTCCTGTGTGTGGATTCACACACCAGCACTCACCACGATGCCCATTCACTGACATCTTACACTGAAACACATGAAAGAGTCCAAATATTCCAAAAATTCCAAATAAATATAGTCCAAAAATTAACCAGAGACTTTAAGCTTAATTGACAGCATTTGTGGCAAAATGTTGATTAATACAAACACATTTTAATGTGTTTCTTTTAATAAGCATTTATAATGGAAGTGAATGAGGACAGTTAATTAACTTCAACAATCATATAATTTTAGAGCTTGTTAAAAAAAAAAAAAATGGCACTGAAAAAAATTAAGGTGGGGCTGAATGAAGCCTGAAGATTATGAACATAAAAGTGGAGATGGGGAGGAGGAGGGATGCCAGATGAACTGTCAGTGGAGTGAGGTAAGCTGTGCTTGGTTGACAAGATTAGATAAACAAGCTCCTCCCAAATGTATATGAATATCAAGTAAAATTTCTTTATATTTGTCTTCTTTTTTTATTTTTTTATTTTTATTTCTGGCTACACAAGGTTATGGCAAATGCAAATCCTGCCACGTGAAATAAATTTAAAAATAAATTTTCAAATATTCCATGTAATCACTCAATTAACACCGGGCTTTAAAAGCTGCCTGCATGCACAATAATTATCAAAGAATTACCACAATGCTTATTAAAATAGGTTCAGGTGGATTACAGCAAGTCACATTTATTTCATGTCAAATACCCAGATCTACAAAAATGTGGGTTGCTTTGAACTTGATGGTGCTGGAAAGGGAATTAAATACCTGTTTCAGGTTGTACTGCCCCCTTTTGTCACAGTTGGGTATGTGCAGGGAATATAGGTCCTCCACGGGACCCCTGTTATCTCTGAAGGGTATTTTTGAGATTCTTTCCAGCACCTGGTCCAGCTCCTGCTGACACTGGCTCTAAAATATGTAAATAAATGTTTTTACATTTTTGTCTTCATATGAAGTATACAATAACAGCATTGTGTCTTGAATTTTTTACAAATATTTAGAAGATATGTTTGAATGATACCAGTAGTCATAAAGTGTGATTTACAACACTTGTTATCAATGACTATAAATTATGTATTAGGTCAAGATAATGCACACTAAATCATTACAGCTGAGGTGGAAAATATCTCAGGGAAAATTCAAATTCAAATTCAAATAGAACATTAGTAGTCAGGTTGCTATGTTTCTACTGTCATATTTAAAGCTGCAGTCCGCAGTTTTTCCTCTTTTCAAACTCTGTTTGAAATCTCCAATTGCAGTTATTCGCGGAATTATCAACTTTTGTGCGTTGTGCCTCGGCATGGCACAACGCGGATGAATCCAATGTTTTGAGGAGAACGTGCGGCTGTCAATCACCGCGCCAGTGTGGATACTGGCATTCGGAATCACAGATTCTACTTTTTGGAAATATGACCAACATACGAATTTTCACCGGAAAATGGCGTCTGAACAAGTAAGTAACATCCCCTTTTGTTATGACCAACTAAGGGGAAAAAAGCATTGCAGTAAATCGCAACGATTTAATCTAACGATTGCCTATCATATCACTTCACCATGCAAATTATACTTTGTTCTCAAATTGTAATGTTAACAACATCAGCATTGATTGACTACATTTAATGCCCTTCCGATATTATCCTTATTTTCGCATGGGCCGGTTGCAGTCTCTTTTTTTTCTCTGAAGTCTTTTGCGTTTTACAACGGGTGAATCTCCAGTTGTCACTGGTGATTGTCGTTTGAACCTTTCTGGATCCACCATCAAATTGATAAGTTTAATTATATCAAGTGCTGCGAGAAAAGGCTATAAATCTCCACCTCCAACATCCTCACACGCAATATACCCTACTTGCCGAGACACCTTCTTTATGTGTACAGATGTAACGTAATGACAACAAAAAAATGCTTGAATTTCCCGCGGAAATCCACCGGTACCACTGGAATTAAAAACATTATTACAAGCTTACCGTTTATAATCGAGCTAAGGCAAGTAGAGAGTTTTGAACACTGGCTGGTTATGTACTTGCTCAAAAAAAATGAACCCCAAAAAGCTACAGACTGCAGCTTTAACATTAATATCAAATTGACCCCAGAACTACTTTTTCCAGCCAATGATTTAATGACGTGGAAGTAAGTAAATTTTAGCTATTCTCTAAATAAAATCTGTAATGCATACATAGCATTAAAATCACTTCAACCTACTAATGTTTTTGTGTCATTTGTGGATGTTTTAAGTTTATTCAAGGTAACAAGACCTGAAAATACAACCTGCAAAGCATCTGTGTGTGTGTACTGAACCTGAAAATGTTATTTGCACATGTTACTGTGCATTTGAAGTCAGCAGATTGCTCAGATTCAGTCACTGTATTGTGGTCAAGGCCATCAGCCAAGACAAATAAGCTCCAGAGACAATTATTAAGCATAAGTCAATTGGAACAACGTGTTTTGTCCTGGTTTGGAACAGCTATGGCAGATTTAGACTTTACCTACAGCTCACAACATTAGAATGCATAAATGAGTATCCCACTCTGAGAAAATATATACTTTAGGCAAATATAAACTTCTCTCTGCAATTCCACAAGATCTAAGATACAGTACCATTGAGACACCTCTAGGAGAAGATAAACATTTTTTTATTGGTTTTGTTGTATTTGTTTTTTATCCTCTACCTGTTTGGCATGCGGCGCTTTAGGGTCCTCTACTTTGTGGTACTTCATCTTGGTCTTCAGCTGCTGGCGGTGTTGAAGGACAGCACTCTCCTTCCATGGACTGTCTTTGGTGGGCTTCCTTATGGGAGGAACCTCAGTCAGACCAATGTCCAAAGACTCCTGTACCTCACCTGATGATGGGACACAAAAAATGTTGAGAGTTCAAATTTGTCAAAAAAATTGTCTTTTAAAATCGATTAATATCCATATTGGTCTACAAAAAAATATGTCGGCAGCTATGCATCTAGTATTCATAGATTTCACATGATGTAACACCCTTATAAGATCGCATACCTGGAGGATAAAAGAAGGCTGTCCTTCATTGGCTGCTAGTTATTTTTAACAGGTTTATAAGTACTTGTTACGAGTATGTTTGGCTTTGATTTAATTTTCATTGTGTTCAGTTTCTGTTTTCCTGTGTGTCTCATTGATTGATCCTGTTCATCTGTTGTCCTGTTAATTACTCATTAGCCCTTTTGTTTGCTCTGTGTATTTAAGCCCTCAGTTTTAGTTAGTTCCTTCTCCTGTATTGTCGATGTGGTTGTGTTTCTCTGTGGTATTCTCCTGTTTATTGAGTTTGAAGATATAATTAAAGACTATTCTTTGCGCGCTTCACTACGCCATCATTCTGTGTACTAATGTACTAAGACAGTGATATTACAACACCAAATTCAATATACACCTTATTAACAAAAACATACTATGCACAGGCAAGCAGACAAACCCATTATATGAACACAACATGCAAAAAAGTAAAGAATTTAGCATGTTTCCTTCATATTATGGGCTATTATGGGCCTCATTTGCTTGCCTGTAAATTGTATGGATCATCAATAAGGTGTACAGTATATTGAATTTGCTCTTTTAACATAACTGTTTTAGTAGGCCAATCAGGGCATGTTAAGTATTTTCCATGTTCAGCTTATATAATGTTGATTGAAATACTGCGGCAGGTGCTTTATGTGGATTGCAAATGCTTAAAACGTGCAGTTTGTATCTTTTTTCTTCTTTTGAGAGGTGTTCTAAATATTTGTGGCTTAAAACAGATGGGAAATTGACAGGCCTTTGCTGCAGCTGTATGGATGATTTTGCCCTCCAGGTCTCTGTGCAAGTAACCATTTTTTCCCCTCCTTACAATCAGTGATTCCCTGGAGGTTTGCCATTTTGAATGATCCAGGGTCAAATTTTCTTGTTCATTGTGACAACAAACTTTTAGCTTCACGTTACCCACAGCTTGAGCAACTTTCATGACACGCACAGACGAATAACGTTTGTGCATGGAATTGTATGCAATGGCTAATGCAACTTACCAAAAAATCTGTCCCGACAACTTTAAAATATAAATCAGTATTATATGTTTTTTTAAAGTGCATTTGGGTAAAATAAAGATATGGTTTGGAAAATAGATAAAAAAAATAAATAAAAAAAAGCTATCTTTCTCTATCTAATAACTTCATAGAAATGGCCCTGTGTGACTCTTTTAAACTAGTAGTGGGTTAGTAATCAAAATGTGTAAAATAAGAAATCATCCCCTTGGAATTATAAGGGTCTATCTGACATTTTTGTCAAAATGTAGTTGTTCACTTATTCTTATTCTGTGACCACTTCTTTAGATTATGTGATGTTGTTTTTTAAGTTGTTACATTTTGGAACTTTTTATTTAGAAAATAAAAAGGTTCTTTCTACACAGTCGAATGGAATGCAAAAACTTTAAAGCTCAATATCTCGAAACTGCTCAGAACGCAGATAGAACCTTATAATTCCAAGGGGATGAAATAGGGGTGGTCGACATGATTAACTGGTAGAAATGTCAACCCGTAGAGATTTTGGACTATCGTCTCTATTGCGGTTAGCTCATGTGACATTGCTGTGCTGCGCGGTCACGAAAGCTTATCGTTTGCAAAAAAACAGGTGAGTTTAAAGCGTTGAAAAACACAAATAGCACGAAAGAGAATTCATTTCATCATATGCGCTCACTCTCTGAGAGAGCATGAGATTTGTAGAACCATGTATTCGCAAGTAAACATTCATTTATGTCTTAAGTGAACATTAACGAGTTCACTTGATGCATGAGTAGATTGAATCTGTGCAGTCTTAAAGTGACATCATCTAAATGTACCTGCTGTCGTTATTAATGTTAATCAAGCAACAAAAAAAAAAAAAAAAAAATTCTCAAAAAAAAAAAAAAAAAAAAATCTCTCACTGCTGACTGAATCACTTTTGTAACTTTAATAATTATAAATGTAGATTTAATTTTTACAGCATTGTTTTTTTTTATATATTTGATTACTTTATACATTTAATGTGTGTGTTTGTTTTCTTTGCTCTCTTTATCACAGTTTACTTGTCTTCAGTAAGCTTGAGAGTTTTTTAGGCTGGATTAGTTATTTTTTAAATTATTATATTGAAAATGGTGATAAGAATTATTATATTTATATATATATTACATATACATATATATATATATTACATATATTAATTCTCTCTCTTTTTTTTAATTGTCTGTGATTAACTACTTGCTCTTGCTAGTCATCTTCTATAAGCAGAATGCAATCATTTATTGCTCTTTATTGATTTTGGTGTGAAATATGCCCCGCACATGCGCAGATACGAGTGCAGATGTTGTGTGTGTTTCTGCTCCACACATGATGACTCTAAGAACTGAATGTAAAAGACAGTTGATTTTGTTAACGAGAGAACATGAGATAAATAAATACGCCGTCTGCGCTGGAATGCAGAGAGAGAGAGAGAGAGAAGATCGGAAGAGCACACGTCTGAACTCCAGTCACTCTAGTATCTCGTATCAGTTTCATTTTAATTTGAGTTCAAATGAATAAAAATAAGATTCAAAGTTTAGAATCAAATCTGTGCATATTTTGAATCGAAATTTTATTCAGAATTGAGAACCCAAGAATCACGAATCAATATGAATCGAATCGTGAGACTCCAAAAGATTCCCACCCCTACACGATAACTTACTAAAAATAACCAATTCCTATAGAGTTTTAAGAGTCAGAGTTTTGAAGCTCTTAGACATCCAGGGGTGATTTAAAATTCTTACCAAGGCACAAAATGCACGGGTAAAAAATGTAGCACACCACTGCAATAAATAGCAAAACTGAACAGCAGGTAAAAACAAAAACACTCTTAATTTTCCACTCGTTAACACTTCTTAAAACCTTGCTGCTTAACCTCAGAGGTGATCTCTTTGAAGCTAGTATCCCAGCAGGTTCTACAGAAGTGGAATGAAACTAGGGGTACAGTATGCAAGAGTACCACACCAAAAGGTAAAGCATTTCTGCCTTTCCTGAGAAACTTCAGACACTGTCTATTTTGGAATGAAGGGGGAAAACCTCACCAAGCAAAAGGCCACTAAAGTCCTGCACACAGTGTCCCTTCTTATCTAAGCACAGAAGATTAGTGCACTCTCCCCTCCTCTCGCAGAGGCTGCGCATTTGAATGACTTAGCAAAATTGCCTACAAAGAACTGAACAAAACAGGGAGTATACACAGGAGCAAACAAGGGAACTAAACAAGACATGGGTGAAACTAATCAGTAACCAAGGAAACTAACAAGGCAATAATCAAGACTAAACTGAGGGCATGTTTACACGACAAAGATGTACTAAAAATGGAAAAGTTTTTCCTTTGCATTTTCCGCGTGTAGATGACACAATTTTCCAAACTGTTCACACAGATCCGCGAAAACAACTAAAAATGTTGTATTTTGCAAGCCAGGCCAGAGTTGGTGAAGTCAACTTGTAAAGAAAAACGATGCGCTTATAGACTGAACAAGTAATATGCATGCATATTTGTTTTCACAAATTCACATTTTTGGAATTTACACAGAGACGATAACTGTATCATTTTCAAAAGCTTGCACTTTAAAACCCGTTTTCAAAAGTTTGCATTTCCAGGCCCCCAAAACGCTGTTTTACATTTTTGGTTGAAAACGGTGTCGTGTATGAAAATGGCCCTTGAAAGAAAACTCAAGAAACATGATACATGAACAAAAAGACAATTAAACTCAACATAACCCAGACAAAAGTACATGAACAAACAACAAACAATTATATTTGTATTAACTTACATAAATACAAATGAATAAAGACTGTAAAATATATTGTTAATTCAGCTAATTCACAAACAAATTAGACATAATTGTAAAGTGTTACCCTATATACTGTATTTTCTATATAGATTTGCATACCAGCTGTATCCTAATATTTTTTTAAATGCTGATTTTACCATACATAGAAACCATGAACCATTTTTGTATAAAACTGAGTAAATGTTTGAATCTTATTTTGGTTGGTCATACCAAGAACAGCTTTATGTTCCAAGTCTTATCTTAATGTTTTCCATGTATTTGTGTTCACAAACCACCATAAGCTGCACTGGACTTTTTGGATGTCTTCACAAGTTCCCCAAGTACAAGCATTCAGTGGAAAGTGGAAGGAACTTTTTTTTAATCTGCAGATGTTTTCCAAGTCCTTCAGGAAATAAATAGGGGGAGGGACGCATACACAAAGGATGGCAATTCTTAAAATAATCCACATGGAGGGCCAATCATCACTGTCAAGCAGGAAACAAATGAATGCAAAATGAATGTGATTCATTTTTTACAAGCAGGGGGCAGAGTGTTTTTATTAAGTTGTTTCCATTACCTTTACATCTACCATGAGGATATACATGCATGGATGCTCAAAATGCATGCTGGTTTGAAGGGGTAAAGAACTTACAGTGCTGGAAGGGATGCCAATTGTTGGCATAGGGTCATGCCAACAAGCCTAATCACAACCATCTTTTCTGGCATCATCCAGTGCAAACTCTACACTGGAACTCTGGCATGGTAGTCAGCACTGATGGTCCATGGGAACTACACGCTCCTCGCCTTAATAAAAAATTCTCCTCTACATCTGTTTGGGATCAAAAATTTCTGTTTTAGTATCCACTGAAAGGATGGCAGTGAAAACCATAAGATAGAGATCTGCACCACTACTTCAACACTAATTCAATATCCTATGTGTTTTACAAGGCTATTTTTTATTTTATTTTCCCAGCAGAAGAAAGTATATATTTTGATTGTTTCTAGGTCCTCATCAGTAAGCAGATTGGGCAGGTTTATACATAAGGGTTATAGCACAAAAGTGTCCAGCCAATTTAATTCTTCATTAGGATTGGATAAAGGGGGGATAAAAAGTTGATTTGCTTTAGGAAAGGTCGGACATTTATAATGATATATAATAATGGATCTGATAATATAATGGATATGATCCTGTGTTAACCCAGGCTAGTTTTGCATTTTCAAAGTAGTTTTCCTTTATATTATATTGTATTTATTAGTTTTATTTTTCAGGTAACTTTGATTTAAAAAAAATTGTTTTGTGGATACTGATCTATTTCATTTTTATATATTTTAGTTTTAATAATACAGTTTAGAAATGAACAGAACACATCCAGCTCAAAATAAGGAAAAACATTTCTATTTAAGCACTCTTTTATTGTAAGCAAGTGTAAACAACTGAATATTTGCATAGTTTACTTAGATTCAGCATATTTGTGCATTATAACAATAGTTGCCATGATGAAGTTGAAATGAGTTGCCATTTTCCCTTTTTAGCACAATCATTTAATTATTTGATGCAGCACTTGGAGTGATGAACTTGGGGTCAAGAGCAGCATTAAAAGGTTTAAATGTTGTTGAATATCAAAGTTAAGTTTCTTATATTGATCATATGTTTGTCGTCCAAACCTCAAATCTTTGGAAACACAGGGTTAAAGTAGCTACTTCTAGCACAGGCTTCATTATAGATGGTACTCTTCTTTTCCAAACCTTGGGTCATAAATAATTTTGTACTCCTTGCTGTGCTCTAAAGTCACTTTCCTCTATTAGGTTTGTGGGATTTTATCCCTTTAATTTTAACACCACAAATCATATAATTGGCTGTGATAATGCCTTTGCTTTTTCCATTTTCATAATTAAACTCAAAATAGTCCCACACAGGGCTGTGCTATTTCCAACCAGCCATCATTTCCCTGTCTTCATTATCAGTATCCAAGTAACCTCACTTGCATCAAACGCCACATCACATCTGAAGTTCTTCACCTACAGCCACACAGGTCAGATTATTCCACTATGATGAGTAAGAGCTTAATGATTGCAAAAACTGTTATGTTTGAATAATTATTCTTTAATTTCATTTAGTGTTTTAACAACTGTTGGTGTCATTTAGTTGTATGTTCATTGACTTTGCTTAAGAACATGCATGTAAACACACTCATTTACACAGCTAGATTGTTGCCCCTTACCCCGATTTTGCTCAGCATGTAAATACATTAATCTGTGTGTTCTGTTGGCTTATTGAGGTGTGCATGTGAAATGTAACAGGAAAGCATCTTTACTGCAGATTTAAGCACATCCAGACAGAGCGAGCATTTTGCAAAACTCTGAGTCTTTCTTGACCCAAGAAATTATAAAAATGTGTTCTCATCTTGTGCAGTCAAAGTAGAAGTATTTACTGCTTATTTATTTAACATCACATCTGTAACATTAAATATACAAATGATTATGTTTTGACGTTACTTGGTAAACATGGTTTACCTGCGTTACCAGGTTATTGGTTTGCATGTAAACCGGAACAACAGTTTAATTTAATTAGCTGATTTTTGGGAGTTATCAGCGTATTTGTGTCTATACAAACATGATTCTAGACAAAGAGGTTTGCTTTACAGCATGCAGGCAAGACAGTACAAGCTTGACTAAAAGGTGTTAAGTGACTAACAAAGTTCACTGAGTAACCATATATGGGCCTTGGCCCTTGGGGTAACAATGTTGCCCTACATCCTCACCCCAGTCCAACATGTATGAGCTATAACTATACCATGAAAAATCCTGAAAAAACAAAACAAACACCACCTCCACAAATTCCAAAGAGGTCCTTAAACCATTGCTTGCTCCCACCCCAAGTGCACTCGCCTCAACATTTCTCACATTGTTGGTGTTATCTCCAAGCTGCTGCGGGGAGCTAGAGAGTTTATTCTGGACATAGACACAGTAAGATTCTTGGCATTTGAGTTGCTGAGTAGCCCTGGGGGGGTGGCAGCCATACCCATCTTGCAGAAAACTGGGGGATTAGTTTGCTCTATTTTAGTCCAACGGGTACCGCTTTTCCACAGCACTGTAGGAACAGCTCATAAGCAGTCCGTTTATTTTTGAGTCCCTCAGCCAGGTGCTGAGGGCTTTGTGAGGCCTATTTTTTCGGGTCACTGCAAATGGGAAGAGGGTCACCAGCCATTTCCCTCTTGATGAAGATGAGACCAATATATGAGGACCTTGCTCTTTTCTGTCAGCACTCTCAGTGCTTTCCATTGTGGCCAAAACTCTACAATGGGGGTTTTCCATGACCCATTTTTAACTTAAAAAATTCTCACAACCCCACCACTTAACTCTCATCCATGTCATATAATTAAGCTATACATATTAAGATCTTACAGGCAAAAAAAAAAAAAAAAATTTATAAAAAATAAAAAATATTTTCATTTTTTATTTCTTAAGAATAATAAACAATTTCCATATTTACTATTTGTTTTTAAGCATGCTGTGCAATGAGTGCAACATTTTAAAGTTCACAGTATCAACTAATGCAAACAAGTGTACCAGAGTGTTAGCGACAGCTGGATCATTATACGCTGGCTGCGTCCGAAAGCTGAAAAATATTTCCTCCGCAGACAGCATTCGGAGGTAGTAAGGCATTAAGCCACGTCTGAATCTAATGATCGTGTCACAGCCTGTCTACTGATATACTATTGATTTTTGAAGGCAGCATAGATGTATCCTTCGCTGTCTATCATATCCCATATGCTGTGCATTTGAGTCTTTAACAGTTGAGAAAGTAAAAAAAAGTAGTCTGAAAGTTGCTTTTGGTGGCCAGTTTGTGTGTAAATATATACGTTTTGAACAATGCTTTGAACTTTTGATGTCATTTCTTGCAAGAAATTAGCACTGCAGTAATTTAATATTCGCTTAGTTATCACCAGAGCTCTCTGTATTTTGTTAGATCATTAAACCTTTATGATCAGAAACCTGTTTGAATTCAGTTTTGCCAGGGCCAGTTGTGTTTTCACTTTCACTTCTGGGGCTTGATGGGGCCTCCTTGGGGCCAATGGCAGGGGTTTTTGGCCCGCCGAATACCTTGGTCCAAAGCGAGCCAACAGGGGCTTGGACAAGAGGTCATGAACAAAAACTGAGTTTACCTGAGTCAGGAGAGGGTCAACACCGCTGGTCATGTCACATGTTTTCATATCAGGCTATCAGCTAACCTCAAGATTTAAGACATTTAAAAAAAAATTCAGCTCAAAACTCACTTTCAGACATCAGCGAGTGTCTGAAATAACTTCTGATTGCAAGCGTTGCTAAATGCTATTTAGTATGCTAACAATTGCCATAATAAATTCATATATGCTTATGGAAAATACCAGAGACTGATTGAAGAACTTGAAGAAGACAAACCATATATGCTTATAATTGTGTTTTTATTTGGTTTCACGGTCCACCTGTCTCTTGCCTGTGCCTTTGTTGATACCGGATTTCTACATCTGCAATGCATATGTCATAAATTACATATACTTCGGTTAACTCATAAAACTCTTGTTTTCTGTCCATGAGCTCCTTCTGTTGTTATGACTGAAAAGATAACAGTAAAGTGAGATGAGAGAGATCACTCAAACATCCTCAAATTGCATAATCCCTTGGAAAATCAATAAAAATGCTTATTCTTTTTAAATAAATGTGATGTAAACATATATTTTATTAAAAAAAAAATCTAAATGTGTAAGCCTTTGGAATTAAAAGCCTTAATGGAGCTGTTTTGTGCATTCCGTGCTCATAAATAAATGGAAGCAGGCACGACTGAACAATTTTGCATGTGTGTTCTCTTTAACTTTGATTGATTGATTGATTTAACTTTAGCATGATTGATGTGCACTCCTAAAACAAATAAATAAATTACTGTCACTGTAAAATATAATAATATCGTAAATCATTGATGTTACAACAAATATTGATTATACAAATATTGATGCTGGAGTCTTCAAGTAAAGACCAAACGTCATGTTCATTTTGCGATCTAGCTAGTTTTCAGTCAGCTAGTAGCCTGGCTAATATCAGACCTCTTTCTCATTGAGACATGGCTGGGAACCACATGTTCATTTTCTCGTATTTGAGGCGTGGTTTACGAATGCCCAGAGCCGTTTATTGGACGCTACGAATGTCTATCAAATGCGCCTGTACGTAGCTCGTAGCCAATCGTTTCAATTATACCAGATGACGTATGTAGAGCGAGAGAAATTCGACGAGGAAGAAGACGAAATAAACTTGCGTTCTAAACTACTTAGAACACAGGCTGCATCGAAAGGTAACTTCGCGTCTGCTGCCATGTTAGATCCATAGATGTAAACAAACTGCTTCGGTGTGTCGCATAGACGTCGTCATCGTCTTGCTGCTCCCTCCCCGTTCTGTGATTGGTCCCATGGGCGTCAGAACCATTGTATATGGGTGGGACAAGACCCACCCACTTTTTAAGACCAATGAAATTGGACCCACTTACTTTTACCGTCTCTGATTCAGCGCATTTGTCTTTTCATAGCGCCGTCAGTCAAATCCATTCCACTTGAGGAATTCCCTAATAAATTAAACTCCATTTCCGCTGAATCGCTACATTTACATTATATTTCTCAACGAGCCGCAACTGACGAAAGTAACCGCCCGTTGTACCCTTCCAGTCAAATATTGCGTTGCAAACATCAATAACAGCTTTAAGTTGTCATTGCTGGCAAATGACCATGTATTAGCGGGATAATCCACGGATAGCTGTGTATTTAATGCACGACGTGGAGGCAAAAACCGCCCGATGTGAAGTGGAGTTTAGTTTACTTGTTTTAATTAAAAGGCACCAGAATACATGAAATGGTATTTAACAGTTACTCCAGTAAACATTTTTCTGGGGGAGGACCCTATGGGGAGGACCCACCCATTTTTTTTTTTTTCGACGCCCATGATTGGTCCCCTCGCTGAGGCGAAAATCTAGTCCATGGAATCCAGGCTGCCTAGCAGCGTGAATAAAATCTCGCTGCACACAAGGCAGCATGGGGAAACCCAGGCTAGTCAGCTAGTGCCATGCTGGTGAAATTCTGGGATTGTATGACATTTTCTAGGAGGTGTGTTAAGGGCAGGTTTTAGGATAGCGCTTCAGGGCTACTGGCCCCACAGTGGAAACACAGCTTGATTTTGGCCTTGAGGTCCAAGGCTATTGGCCTCGCCCAGCACATAGTTAGCCCTGGCTCGCACTGGCCCGACATTGAAAAAAAAACGGCTGATGTCACTTTACTTGGAGGAGGGTTAGGGAGCTTTTCCAGGCTTAAGAAGGCTTGCACACCCAGGTACATTTGTGTGCAAAATGTTATGGCTCTACCAAAAACTGAAGGATGCCAGCTTGGCATTGCAGTTTTTTGGTCCACCTTATTGGTAAGGTCCTCACTCTGGTGGTGGTGCGACTGCAATCCCTCCACTTGGTTCACCTGGTATCTTAGGTCTCCTGCATCATATCTATTTGTCTCAGTCCAATGTCTCCCATTGTCTATTTCTTTCCTCCATCTCCCATTTTGTAGAAGCTTTCCAGTGTACACCGTAAGGAGGATGCTGGATTCCAAGCACAGGAGTGGAGGGAATACCAGTATCTTTTGGACCTTTGAGGGGTACAGCATTAAATGTCACCATCAAGAGCCCTACTTAACTGGTCACTTATCCATGGGTTCCATAGTTCCATACTGTTAAGACTCAGCTGATCTCTGGGTTTTCTCTGCTTGTCCTGTTTGTCTAAGTAAGATACTCTGTATTCTTTTTGTGTTTGCTTTTGTTTTCCTTCTTAGTTACTGATTGTTACCTGCTGCACTTGTTCCTCATTTCCTCCCCTATAATTCTCTCTTTGACTGTCTTAAGCCATTTTACCTTGCCAGTCCAGCATTTATTGTTCTATACTACCTGTATGTTTGCCTGTTACCATTCTCTGTTTGACTCTGCCCTGTCCGTGACTTAATGAACCCTGACAGCATTGCACATTTATGAATGAATGGATGAATTGTTCTATTTATTTATTTTATTTGAACTCTCTTTAATAAATAATGTGAATGTGAAAAATGTGAATTTGGTAGGTCAGTATTATTTTCAAAAAGCTTATAAAACCATACATTTCTTCATCAGTAAATATTTTATTTTATTTTAAATGAACAATGCGTTTCTTAAACTGATAATTTTACATAATGTTACTCAGAACTTGTAAGTATTATTAATATAGTTTATTTTTTATTTCTATTAGTTTATATTTATTATTGTTAAAATGATCTATTCAATTCAGTTCACTCTGCATCCATTGACTGTTTTATTTAGAAGTTGGGACTCACTGAGGTGCTATTTGTGACATTCCAATTTTTCCCATTTATTGTAATATCAGCGGCCATCTTAACTATATACTGTCTGCACATTCTTAAATGAGTTAAGTAATTCTGATTTTATGGTATCCACCCATCTATTCATCCATCTATCTATTTTCTGAAACGTTTTTCCTATAGGGTTGCGGAAATGTTGGAGCCTGTCCCAGGGTCTCGCAGGGAAATACAGAGCAGTTGGTCTACCAAGAACCTTCTAACCTAAACAAGAAGGATAAGGACTCCTGAAGTCCAAAGAGACATACAGTATAGAGCAATGGCAGACCACTTGCATGCTCCCAATCACCCTTCAAACTGTTTAGATTTTAAATTTCATGGAATAAAATATTGCTCAACTTGTCAAAATTTACTTTAATAGCACATTTCAAATGTGTGTTTCAAATGGCAATTTTAAATGGCATTCTGGTGCTAAATGCAGCTATGATTCACAGGAATTGTAGTTTTCCTCTCTTTCACCAGAAAACCTTCCGGCACAACAGGATTTGGAGAACACTTGTGTAGGGCTTCAAAGCACCAAGATCAAATATTCTCTGTGAATGTTCAGTATTTTAAACAAAAACAATGGATTCCTATGGACCTATTCACACTGGTAGGTACGGACATTATAGTATATGCATACTGTATGTAGTATATGCTACAACAGTGCTTATTTTCTCATCTCATAAAGAAAGTGGTAAACGGTCCTTTTGATGTTTTTTCTCGCTGTTTTCCCTTCATTTCATCTAATATTTAATCTTTTTTGATAATGTTATATTAAGTTATACATTATAATGGGAAACTGTCCCATGTTTGAAACAAAACAAAAACTGTTTGTGATGTTCAGTTTAGTTCAAGATGATTAAATCAATAGTTTTAATAACTGTCAAATAGGTGAAAGGGTAGTATTTGAGTCAAGAAAATATCAAATAATAAACGTGTTTTTATAAAAGATCATTTGTTTACCATTTGCTAAAGGGCTACTTTTTAAGTATACTTAAATGTTTTTTACATATATCTTGCTGTTTGGAGCTATGTATTTGCATGTAGTGCCATTTTTGCTGTATAATCGTCCATGTATCTACACCAGTGATTCTTAAACTTCTAAATACCACTTACACCAACTAAAGACCTTTGTCTGGGTAGATTGCATTTTACATGGGTGAAAGTATTAGGGATATTACACAGACTTACAGTCTTATAATGGCACGGTAGGCACTGTTACATATAATTTTCAAAACTCAACTGTTTTATGGAATTTTTGTCAACTGAAAGTTTTTTTTGTTGTTGAAAAATGTTTCATCATCTAATTAATTGCCATGTTGTTAAACAACAATACACCTACTGTCCCCCTGAAGCAAGGTGTCCCCCAGGGATCCGTTCTCGGGCCATTATTCATAATATACATAATACCTCTTGGTCAGATCTTCCACCGTCATGGTTTTAATTATAATTTTTATGCTGATGACATTCAATTATATACTATCTGTACACCTGCTCTATCTGTCACAAATGACAAAATCTCTGCTTGAGTGCATGAAATAAAATATTGGCTTTATTCAAATTTTCTAAAACTTAACATGGACAAAACTGAGATTATTTTTACTGGACCTCCGTCACTCACTAGCAAAATTCCTACCAACTTCACCTGTGAGATTGCTGGCTCTCACATCAAACCATCTAGTACTTAAAAATCTTGGTGTAATCTTTGACTCCTCTCTCTCTTTCCAGGCTCATATAAATTATATCACTAAATCAGCATTCGTTCATTTACGTCGCATCGCCCAGCTCTGTCCCTTTATCAGTATCAAAGATGCTGAAACTGTCATCCATGCATTTGTCACATCACGTCTTGATTACTGAATGCCCTTTTCATTGGCCTATCTGCTAGCTCCATTTCCAAATTGCAATACATTCAAAACTCTGCTGCTAGAATACTCACCCACACCAAACGTTCTGCCCATATCAACTCAATTTTGTACGATCTTCTTGGCTTCCAGTGGCTTATCGTATTAAATTCAAAATCCTCCTGCTCAGTTTTAAATCTCTGCACAGCTTGGCTCCCCCCTATCTCTGTAAGCTGCTCCACCCCTACACCCTGACTCGCTCTTTACGATCCCCTGACTCTAGCCTTCTCGTTGTCCCTCGGCATCGCCTAACTTTAATGGGGGGCAGATCATTCAGCGTTGTTGCACCCAAACTATGGAACTCTCTCCCCCGATCACTCTGTTGTGTTAATACTATTTCTGAATTTGAAACTATGCTCAAAACTCACTTATTTTCTGAATGTTACCATTCTTAAGTTGTACTACATTTCGTTGTGTCTGATTGTATTCTGCTGTATGCTACCCCATCTACCTAATTCTCCTTTACTGTACTTTTACTCTCATCTACCTACTGTTGTTTTGTTTGTTGTCATTGTCCCTTGCCATTATTGTTGCTTGTTCATTGTAAAGCGTCCTTGAGCTCTGGAAAGGCGCTATATAAATAAAACGTATTATTATTATTATACAATCCATTAAACATACTGTACTTCTGTCCATCACAGCCTCTTGACTGGCCTTTGCAGCATATGGAGAAGCCTATTAATAGTAGCACAAGCAATAGTAAATAAGCATACATTCACCACAATTAAAACATTTAGAAGCTTTGCAACTGAATTCAAACTAATTATTTTGCAAATGATTCCAAAGTTTGCAATCAAATTCAATTACACGAATAAATAATAATTTAGGAATTTGGCCGGCGTAGTCTAAAAAATTATCTTGTGTGTTTAGAAGCATTTCGAACTGTACTGTCCTGTTCAAGCTTCATTATCAAAATTAAATATAATTTTCATTATTTTTCTTTTTCATTATTAAAGCCGTTTCACTTGAATATACGTACAATAGGGAGACAATTGAAATGACAATTGCAACTTCCATTTCATACCAACTTTAAGAGCATTAAGGGCAACCAATGGGCAACTTAAAAAGAAATCAGGTATTAGAAATATAAACACACACCTGAAGGCACTTTCATACAACTGGTTGTAAACTTACCACAGTTTGAAAACCACTGATCTCTATTATTTCACTAGATTGAAATTAAATACACTGGGGGCCTTACATCCAAGCAACAAAAGTGCTGGAGCCCAAATCCCACCATTTACTCAGATATACATCCATCCGTCCACCCAGGGCTTGACATTAAAGGGTTAGTTCACCCAAAAATGAAAATTATGTTAGTAATTACTCACCTTCATGTTGTTCCAACCCCGTAAGACTTTCGTTCATCTCCGGAACACAAATTAAGATATGTTTGATTAAATCTGAGAACTGGATCACTCCTCCATAGGCTTCTATGGGATCGAAACTTGCCCGCCCAGAAAGTTAGAAAAGACAGTGTTTAAAATAGTCCGAGTGACTACAGTGGTTCAACCATAAGTTTATCAAGCGACAGTGTGATCTAATGTCAGTTCACGTAGTGTAACAGCGCAGCGCTTCTGTGTTGTACGTCACCACGTAGGCTCACTATTGGCTGACGCTGGTCATGTGTGTGTGGCCTGCGCTGTGCTCACTCAGTGTCAGTGTGAGAGGGGGAGTGGCCTCTGGTCCTGCGCTGTGCTCACTCAGTGTGCAGTGTGAGAGGGGGAGTGGCCAGCTGTGCTCACTCAGTGTCATTGTGAGAGGGGGAGTGGCCTGCGCTGTGCTCACTCAGTGTCAGTGTGAGAGGGGGAGTGGCCTCTGGTCCTGCGCTGTGCTCACTCAGTGTGCAGTGTGAGAGGGGGAGTGGCCAGCTGTGCTCACTCAGTGTCATTGTGAGAGGGGGAGTGGCCTGCGCTGTGCTCACTCAGTGTCAGTGTGAGAGGGGGAGTGGCCTCTGGTCCTGCGCTGTGCTCACTCAGTGTGCAGTGTGAGAGGGGGAGTGGCCAGCTGTGCTCACTCAGTGTCATTGTGAGAGGGGGAGTGGCCTGCGCTGTGCTCACTCAGTGTCAGTGTGAGAGGGGGAGTGGCCTCTGGTCCTGCGCTGTGCTCACTCAGTGTGCAGTGTGAGAGGGGGAGTGGCCAGCTGTGCTCACTCAGTGTCATTGTGAGAGGGGGAGTGGCCTGCGCTGTGCTCACTCAGTGTCAGTGTGAGAGGGGGAGTGGCCTCTGGTCCTGCGCTGTGCTCACTCAGTGTGCAGTGTGAGAGGGGGAGTGGCCAGCGGCTAGAGCGGCAAAAGCCGATGTGTGCTTCTTTTACTGATATATTTACCGATATATTTTGCATTTCTAATCCAAGCAACGTCAAACTTGGCACTGCACTTACTCGTGCCCCTAGCAAGACACCTGTCAAGTTTGAAATCCATCTGACTTACGGTTCTAGAGATATGCGAATAACAGACATACAGACAGACATACAGACAGACACACACACAGACAGACAGACAGACAGACGTTTCTGTAATTTATAGATAGATATTTCAGAGGGAAGCATGCCGCTTTTTTTTACATGCATGCAGGTTATGTGTTTCTTCCAGTGTTTCAGAGCGGCTCCGTTCACAGTAAATGCTGCTCCATAACTCTGTCTCTACATGTGCTGTTTGTTTGGGTTTCCAATAACGTGCATTTAAAGCATATAAAGTCTGATGCGTTTTGTGTTCAATAGCGAAGTGTTGCACTGTTATTATCTTAGCAGCTTGGTTAACAAACTACATATCTCTGCATATGCTGTGAGTTTGGGTTGCTAATAAGGTTCATCTGGGAAAGCAGTGTAATTTCACCAGATCTGTAACGTAAATTATATAAACCTACACCAAAACAGGAGAATACATCAATATGTTTCTAAATATGCGAAATTGTTGTTTAAACGACAAAAGTTTAAACCCTCGCTCTGTGTTTTGATTTCCACATTTTCTTGTTCAAGCTGTAGCATTTCTATGGTAAATAAGTGGCCAAATATTAAAGATTAAGTGGACATTTGGATTAAATGTTTGGACAATATTAAACAAGGATTTGATCAGGCTGTAAAGTGTAACAACAACAACACCAGCCCATGGTGCTTCTGCACGCATTTGTTATAATACATAACGTACATAAATTGATTATGTTTATAATGTATATGACATTATGTATTTTAAAAGGGTTGTTCAATAGAAAAACAAAATTGATTACTTCATTTTGATATTTTATTTGAACCCATTATTGTTATAATTGTTATAATAGCTTATAGCCTCCCATAACACCTGATGTACACGTTACATCAGAAGAATGGCATCTACGCTGATATTAGTCTCTGTGTTTTTCCAGAGGTTTACCGTACTCAGCCGATCCGGGCCGTATCCAGATCAGATGGAGGACCTGCGCTAGACACGACCACAATGCAGCCCTGAAGTGTCAGCAGAGACCGTGTCAGCTAGACTATCCCCTGCGAAAGCCTCACAACATCACAACGTGTTGACATGACAACAAAAAAAAAAAATTGTTTTCCTCTGAACGATTGAAACCGTCTCCAAAATGTGTTTTCCTCTGTACAGATGAAAACGTTATCAAAATGATTCCCGTTCACACGCATCCGTGGAAACGACTAAAAACACTGTATTATGCATGCCAGACAAGTAATTGGCGATGCCACTTTGTGAAAAGAAAGACTACGTGCCTGCGCACATACGCATTCAAACGCGCATGCCTAGACTAAACACGTGCATACATTTCCTATTATCATATCACTGTACAACTGCTTTGAAACAATCTGTATTGTAAAAAGCGCTATATAAATGAAGGTGACTTGACTTGACTATAGTATATGTATTTTAAGTCATTTTAAAGGCTATTGTTCATTAGGTATATTTTTATTATCGCAAAAAATATAATTGATTACACGATTTATCGTCGAGATAATCGACAGATTACTCGATTACCAAAGTTATAGTTATTGACAGCCCTATATTAGTTAAACCATTTTACATTTCACCATTTTGGCACTTTCAGTTGAATAAATGAATATTTTTCCAGTTATATATTTTATCATTGAAGATTTCTTTCAAATAGTGTTAAAATAACGTTGCGTCTCGTGAGCTAAGTGAATCGGCACCCCCAATAAAAAATTTCCCAATAACAAAATTGTGGCCAGTGAAAATGAGTGGCTAGCAACTTATGAAAACCACTAGCCACAGCTGCTGGTGAGCAAAAACGTTAATGGCAATTCCTGCATCCACCACTAAGTGGTGCTATAATAATTTACGTTTTTGCTATAAACTCCAGAATCAAAATTGCTTTCCTTTCCTCTTCCAATGTTATATTATATTATATTATATTATATTATATTATATTATATTATATTATATTATATTTGCCATTCTGAATTTTCTGGAACATCTACTGATTTGTTTGTCGAAATTTCATACGTAGCCTAGTCATCATCTCCCAAAAGTTAACAGAAGACTTCTGATTCGTCAAATTGATTCACAAACCTACTGTGGACACAAAGTCAAAACGTAACACTCACTCGAGCACGCCTGAATGTCATCATTCTGGATATTTATCTACTTATGTAGGCTAATCAGACGTGCATTAGGCCTACCGAATAAGCTATGCAATAGCCTAAGTGTTCAAATATTAGAACAACGCATTTAAAAAAAATTAAAAATTGTGTGCCACCTATTTTTACTGGACTCATGGCCATCCCATTAAAAATATCCTCAAGGCGCGACTGCTTGTTCTGCGTCGAGACCCGTAGCCTACTCCTGTTCTGCTTGTTCAGACCCATCTTCTCTATCTCTCTCTTTCACACACACGTGCAAAAACACACAATGATAAATTTACTGCAGGAAAGGGTCAAAGCGCAAACTCCGTCTTGCTATCTGTTGCATTCCATACTCCCCAGTTCTCCAGAAACTACCCTTTCTTTCTTTCTTTTAGAGAGATAAAACACTTAAGAACACATTGCAATGTTACAACAGGTGCATATATTTAACAGGCTGTTCAAATGTGTAGTGTTCGAGTTCGAACCAATTAATCAAATATCAATGATATGCCACGGGAGCCTACTGCTTACAGCAAAAACAAAAAACAAAACAAACATAAAAAATTAAGAACCTAGCAGTTTCTGTCACAAGTATCGGGGATAATGGTATTTTAGTAAAGATTTGCATTTTCCCCCCACAAATCGGTAGGTTTTCATCAATTATAAAATTGTTCACGAAAAATAAATAAATAACCCCAAAGTCTTATTTTAATGGGACATCTTTTTAAGCCCAGATGCATTGTTCCAAGAAATCAGCTGATAGGCCTATAATTAAATATATTTATTTAGCCATATTTAATAAAAACAGAAGAGTCAAATTATGAAAATCCCATATTCAAAACTTTGTCATTGCAATAGGTTATTGCAGCGTATTATAATTGTGCACCCATTAAATCACTTACCGCTGACTTCCCGAGGCTCTCGCTTCCTGTGGGCTCAGTGTCTACTTTACGTCCACATCTCCCGAGCCCTTGAACCAGCTGCTCCAGGGGCAACTCCAAATCCGGCTTTGGATAACACCGCAGACCACTAGAACATCTCGGTGTGTAAACGCCGCACAGCTCGCCCTCTTGCCGGGCACACACCGGACAGCAGCCGCAGCCCGGCTCGCGCACAATCTCCGCGCACGGCTCCGTGATCATCGGGCAAGCCGCCTGGCGCTCTGCGGTGCAGCTCGGACAACGGAACACCATTTCTGATCCAGCGGCGCCGTGAAAAGTCACCAGTCCCAGCAGCAAGCTGCAACTCACGTAGAACAACATCGTGTCCACGATGTAGAAACCCTGCAAATCGGAGGACTAAACTTGTGCAGGTAAGAAGTGCACGCGGACAGGTGAAGGCTAACTGGGGCTGCTGCGCGGGCTCCTATCAGTGTTCATATGCCGCTGACATCATAGGAGATGACAGGCGGGCTTGCAGCTTTGTCAAACAAATCCTCAAAAGGGCTACAGAGCCTTAATTGGGTATGTATTCTGTTAGGCCTAGGTCCTGTCTCAGTTTTAAAACAGATATTTTAGAATATATATTTTTAATCGTAACGTTTTGATGCATGTTGTTTATACTTTCATAGCACTTTTATTTAACCTTAAATTGCAGCTGGAACAAGAAAGTCATGATTAGCGCAACAGACGTTAAGAGAATTCCTGAGCTAAGCTAAACCAGCAGGTTCTTGATATATTAAACGGCTTAATTAAATTAAATTCTTGGTGAAAATTACCCTCAAGTGGAATTCAAGTTAATAAAGTTCTTTATTTTCAACTGGGGGAGCCTATCCTCCTCCAAGAAGGCACACACAGCAAATGTGTGAAATATTATCTCCACTGTAAAAAACAAACAAACAAAAAAAAACATGATTTATCACATTTCTTTTGTCAAAAAAAACAACTTAGATTAGATAAATTGTGTGGTTCAGACAACATCATATTTTGAGTTTCTGTTGATTAACCAAACTCCATCTTCAACTCATTTTTTATTTTATTTCAATGAACTTAAAATAAAGGCAACCAGGTTACTTACTTTTTTAAGTCAAACCAACAATTTTTTTACAGTTACATAATATGTGCAATACAGGTCATGTGTATCGTATAGGCCTACATTATGTACGATGAAATGATTACATTTTAATGATTAATAATGATACATTTTTTACTCCTTTCTAAAACAACTAAAGTGGAGAGAGGCAGTGGTCAGTGAAGTGTCCCTCACTGTCTGTTCAGTCTGGGCTGTATAGTTTGCAGTAAGTATGGTGCAGCAACACAGTTATAGGGAATAAACAAATAAGTAAACTCATCTGTGTCATTGTAGTCATGTCTACAGTCTCTGCACATATTAAAATCCATTGGCATTATACAGTAAATATCAGTGCTGTACCTTTTATAGGACTAGCCAAGCTGAATGTTGTTGCAATCTCTAAGTTGCCTATTGATTACAGGGGCCAGGAGTCGAGGTATCATGCTTCTAGGGCTGCACGATTTAGGGAAAATGTCATATTGAGATTATTGAGGTCAATATTGCGATTGCGATAGCGATATAATAAACAAATAGTTTCATGAGTCAACTTGCTTGGTCCTCAAGGAAAATGTACACACAGATTAGTGATAATGCTGGAATGTGTATTTCTCAACTCAAACTAGCAACAACAATAAATGCACAGTGTTTTCAAATTAAAATAAGTTTTTTTACAAAATGAAATAATGACATCTGCAAACTTGTTATTGTCTCAATAGTAAAATAGTATAACATAAATAGAACAATAAATAAGAACAAGTATGCTCATGCAAATAAGATATTTTTTAACATTCTGTCCAGACAAACTGGGACATTTAAGCAGGATGTGTATTGTAACTGTCAAAACATTTGGTAGCTAAATAGATGTAACATGTTATAATGTTTACATGGGACAATTGGTGGGCTAGGCTACTGTTTTTATTATTGCTTGACACAAATTTCACGATTTCAATACAAATTTGTGATTTGATTCCGATCTTGATTCAATATCGATTAATTTGGAGAAATATTAGCAACAGTAAATTCATGTTAATTTTTCTCAAGAAAAAATCTCACCTAATGCTGTAAACATAAGGAGAGCACTGTCAGCTTATTATTAAAGGTTAAAAATTACAACTCAAATTAAATATAGGCGAATGTGGTTTTTACTAGGCAATTATAACAACTTTACAATATTTTAATGATATAAGTAAAAATATAATAAATATTTAATATAGTGCACATATTAGCAAAATACTCCTCTCTCTCTATATAATTTGTCTAGCCAACTAACGTGCAATCAAATGGCTTTCCTGAGGTAGGCTAAATGTAATGTAATGTGACATTCTCCAGCTGTTTAATTGACCTCTTTCCGCGGTTGAAAAACACTGATTAATCGATATTATGTATGAGGCATAAACATTTCGGTATACTGTAGGCCTACCTTTCAACACACCTATTGTTCATTCGTGTTTATTTACCATTAAAGAGTAAGAGATGTTCGGTTCACGACCACGATCTGTCACGTCACATTTACACGCCAAAACGCTATTGTTTGAATTTCGTAATAAAATTGACAGAATCTGAGAGCTGAGAATTTGTTTCCAATCAATGGTAACCTGCTCTGTCTAGTCTGTCGGTGTCAGTGTCCTCTTTGCTTCGCGATTTTTCTCTGCGGAGAAAATGGATGTGTGGCGTCAGAGCATGCAAAGTGTAAATTGCTTGAGTCTCACGCTGAATGAGTTAGAGTTGGCAGCCCTGCTCCCTCTGGTTATCTTATAGCCAAAATAGCGCCATATAGCCTAACAGAGGTTTTTTCGGGGGGTTTTTCTGGCCACCAGTTCAGTGTCCGTCTGCTCGACTTCCATCTTCACCTGTTCTCCACACTGCACACCGGAAAAAGTCACGACGTGACCATACGCGCCACACGTGCACTGCCTAAACTGAAACTGACTGGTCTTCTTTTTATTAGCAGTGTAGAACATTGGCAAACAGCTCTCTGGAGAATGGGTTGTCATGTCCACACATTCATTTATTTATTTCATAAAATCGCGGCATTTTGAGCCATATCATCGCATAGGCTTGACATCGCGATTGCGATATGGTATGATTAATCGTGCAGCACTATTACCAACCAAACAACCATTAACTCGTCCAGAGCAAAGCACACTCTGTTCCCCTCTGAGACTAATCGTTGTTTATTTAAGGATACAGAAATAGAGCTCTGTTCCATGTGAGACCTATAGCTACAGTGGTTGTCGAAAATTTGGGATTTTTTTTCTTAGTGGGGTGCCCTCTTATTTCATGGGATTTTATATATTTGTGGTTGCCAGGCTTCCTTTTCGCCTTGGAGATTTTGATGGAGAAAGGTGACTTTTGATATGCCAGGTCGTGTGGGCGTCGTGATGAAGCAGGAGTGTTTATGCAGAACCTCATGTGTCATTTAAAAAAAAAAAAAAAAAAAAAAAAAAGAAACAACCTACCCCCCCCAAGGTCTAATCCTAGCTACTGCACCCACAGGCTCATATCCAGTGTCTGTGTTGCCTACTAAGAATTTGTGCATGGGTTTCTGTAGGATTTTGAGGGCTATAAGCCACAGTAGCCTATCTCTAGTTGGTTAAGTGCAGTTCTCCATCAAGGACATTTCTAAATAAACAAGAGAGATAATTACACTAATGCCCCGAGGAACCTCTATACTGCATACTCCACTGTAGCAAATGAGAACTTTATACTTAACTAAGATACATGCACATAGATTCAGTATATTTAATCAGGTTCATTGCAGAAACATCTATATTATTTTAATCTGTTTTAAATTTAAATATTGTGTATTGGAAACAAGTGGATCTGAAACACTTTTTTTTCTTTTTTTTGCAGACTCTGGGACTGACAAAAGTATCAAAAAATAAAAAAATAAAAAATCTAAAAGATATGTATGATATATGACTGCATTTTGAGACTGTTAAAATGTATTTTAAATTGCATATTGGATTATGTAACACTAAATGCATACTTTGGAATATTGTTAGTGTTGGATTTCCAAGAAAAACAAATGGTTGTTTAGTCAATGTGGACACATATTTGCACATTAGCTACATGTCTACCATAAAAACAACAGTTACACAATCAGGTTGGTAGCTGTTTTTGCCCTTTAAGCCATTGTAAAGATAGACATGTAAAGATAGTGCTGTCAATGAGATAAGAGTTTAGACTGTGACATCCAGCAGCGAGGGTGAACAACTGAGCTTTGCGACACACTTCCGTTTTGAAATAGTACAAATAACTTATTTCTGGTTATGTATATTTTCAAAGTGTTTAAGTCTTCTAGTTGACTAAATGCCATTTAAAATGAGTGTCGGCAAAAATATTAAAAAATCTGGACATTTTTAGAGACAGGGGAGATATTCTAATGATTAGGCTACTGTGTAAAGAAACAGGATAAAACAACACTCCCCACCCCCACCCCCACATGTTTAGTCTTAAGGCACAAGTGATTTAACATTTCCAAGCAAAGCAAAAAGCTTACCTTCAAAATACTAGTTCTTGCTGTTTGTATAATAATGCATGTGAAAATAAACGCAGGAGGGCGCGCTTAGTTAATATCCACTTGTTTGGTTACTTCGGGCCGCCGTACCTTTAAGAAACAAGAAGATCATATGACTGTTACCATCAGGATGTCAACAAACGTGAAAGGGAATTAAACTGAACTGAATATAATGACGGATCAAAAACGGATATAACGTTATTTCGTGGCTACGGCTCACGTATTTGTTGAAATATAAGGTATGTTTTAGCGCATTTTATGAGAACAGATATTACCTTAACATTATCGTTGGGGCATCAGGAAGAGATGCTAGTTTTGTTTTCCGGTTTACAAGGTTATAACGTAACAGTGTTGAAGTTTAGTAGCTATATTGTGATTGAAAATTTGCTATAACATTACATCTTAAAATATATAGAGCATGTTTAGACACCTGCTTTTTTTATACTCTGTTTTATAATATTAATAATATTTTGAATAGCTTTCTGACAGTTCAGCTATTAGATATGACACCTGGCTTGCATGTGTTAGCGTTCACTGGTGTGAGGAATTTTTGGTTGTGGAATCCCACCCTCTTTTCAGCTACATATGATTTCACAATTAAGGGTCAATTTATTGTTGTTTTACCACTGATCTATATTGAATGTCATTATATAGATCAGTGTGTATTACCCAAATCAATATCCTGTCTTTGTAGCAACTATGAATATTCAGATTAGAATCATTCCCATTTTGCTTGTAATGATTTGGGTTATTTCTGTTAATATGTTTCACTCTTTTTAGGATGGCATCCACTCAGGCCGGTCAGTCAACGGTTGTTCACAGACTTGCCACATTGCTGCGAAATAATGGTATAGAATCAGTATTTCAATTTTATTATTGTTTATTTTTGCAGTTTCACCAGGCCTAGTTCCAGACAGATTCATTTTTATTTTTATTTTTTAATGAGGGTGCAGTTAATAAATTGGTATAATGTATGCCAAATAGTACCAGTGTGACAAGTAATATATTGATGCATTCAGATGTATAAACTCATTATTGTTCTTTTTTTTTAAATATATTTTTAAAAATCACACACAAACAAGATTTGTCTCTGCATGCATGCTGCAAGAAATGTAACAAAGAAGTTGTCCATCCACTGATCTATATTTTTACGATTTTTGCCAGATTTAGATTGTTGGTAAGTTAAGAACTAAATGCTATTCTCTTTATGTTGAAGACGTGGATGACTGAGATATAATCTGTAAAATCTGATGACGCTTTTGCATTAGTTTGAGGGTGCTTGGTATGCTCAGGCTTTTCCTTTAAAGCTGCCAGTTAGTTTCAATAAGGCGGTCATAACAATAAAGTTCTTGTTGCTTTCTGTATAGGTGACTCAGTTCTGGATGGTTCCAGTACTCTCACTCTGCAAGTGGGATGTTTACAACACCTGACACAACTCTTTGAGCGGCACCTTCTCTCACGCACCCATCAGCATGGTTTTCTGGCCCTGGCGTCCCACCCAGCAGACACTGCCTCTCTGCTGGAAGTCCAGTTCCTCTTTGACATGCTGCAAAGACAGTATCACTCAAGGTACTGAAAACTCTGATGATGCTTTTAAATGGACAGTATATGGAATTACAAACTTGTACAGTTTGATGCTGATATTCTGAGGAAATTTTACTCCAGATTAGTATTAGTAGTAGTAAATATTTTCTATTAAGATGTCTTAAGTGTCTTGACTGATCCTTATTTTTATTTTATTTTTTTGTTGTTGTTTTTTTGCATTTGCATTTGCACTGAAATGTATCATAATTCTCCAATCCGATATAATGAGTTGTCGTTTCAATGATCTGATTATGTGTGTCTTTAAAACAGCTTGTTAATCCACCTGGTGTGAAACTACAGTATGCTGTGAAAATCTTCCCTTTCAA
This sequence comes from Leuciscus waleckii, assembly GCA_900092035.1. Classification (NCBI taxonomy): domain Eukaryota; kingdom Metazoa; phylum Chordata; class Actinopteri; order Cypriniformes; family Leuciscidae; genus Leuciscus; species Leuciscus waleckii. The sequence goes on from FLSR01000074.1 coordinate 407,544, forward strand.
ATCCCTCAAATATTTAGAGGTATTTCAAAACAAACTAACCAAATTAATTCAGTTACATTTGTTGCATTATTCTGCATTATTGTTCTAAATATTGCTTTTTTGTTTGATTGTGTTTCTGTTCAGCTCAAGCGCATTCCTCCTCATTGTCTTGAGGGTCTCAGAGGAGTGTATTCTCAGATGGAAGTCTTCACTTGCTCAAAAGGAGTCAGTTCTCTAGAGGTAATGTTTTCGCCAACGGGCATTGGCACAGTGACCATAAGTTTAACCATGTTCATATACAGAAAGTAATTGTGTGTGCGTTTAACAGGAGCTTCTCTCTCTATGTGGAGGAGATTCAGCTCAGCTTTGCCTTGGTTAGAACTTCATACCCTTAATTTCAGTTACAATTCCATTTCCCGTCTAGAAGAGTCACTAGTAAGAATCTCCTGTTTTCTGTAGAGTATAGAGTTACTGATTTTGGAATCTGTATGTAACAATTTTCTAAATTGTTTAGAGTCTGCTAAACGTCCTGAAGTGGCTTGACTTGAGCCACAACAAGCTCCAAGATTGTGCTGAATTTTTAAAGGTAAATTGCTCTTGTTTACTTTTATGTTTTGTACTGTACTGTACTGTACTGTACTGTACAAAACTTTTTCACATTTCTTGCTCAGATTTTGATTGAAATCTGTGGATGCATGGGGGAAAAAAAATATATGAAATGTAATACTAAACGTTTATTGGGGCTGAAAGCAAAATCAAATTAGCCAAAATAATAAACAGATGGGTAGACTTTTTGAAAGAGCTAAACTGCCCAAAATAACAATAGTGTGCATTTATACATACTTTTTCTGTCTACAGCAGTGATTGGCTACTAGTTCACACCCAATACAAATTAACTGGCAAGGCCCAATTACATGGTTCAAGGGGGGCCCCCTAGATTTGAGTTATGTTAAATGTTAGGATAGAGTGAATTTATTCATACCTTTTCTGTCTCAATCAAGCCTCTTACTGAACTGGAGCATCTGAATTTAGCTTATAATAACCTCCAGAGAGCACCAGCACTGGGCCTGAGCGCCCGAGCCAAACTCACCACCTTGATCCTTAGAAACAATGAACTGGAAACTATCAATGGTGAGTTTTCTGCTCATTTCCATGATGAATTACTTTGACTTTACCATCAATGGAAAGTAAATTGAAAAATGCATCTTTCTATCCTTTCATTAGAAAGTTAGTTGGTTCTTTTACAGAACCTTTCTTGTTGTTTGTTTTTTCTTTTATTGATTGTACTGGATGCAATTTCTACCAGACGTTAAGCTGTTGAAATTATTTTGAGTTTACACATATTGGCTTTTTGAAATTGTTGAAAAGAATTTATAAGAAATGACCTGAAACAAAACTCTGAAAATGTTATCTGCATTGGAATTAACAAAAAGTGATTGAATACTTTTAAAAAAATTGTAGTTAACATTCTGTTCAATGCATATTTCTTTTTAAACATAAAAAAAAGTGATTATTTTGAATAAACATTCAGTTTACTAAAGTAAAGGTTAATCTAATTTAATGTAAAAAGTATTGTCCTAACTGCAGGGGTGGAGCAGTTGTCTTCACTTCAGTGTCTTGACCTGGCTTATAACCTTCTTATGGAGCATTCTCAGCTGGCACCTCTGTCCCTCCTTCATAATCTCAATACAGTAAGTTAGACCCACTTGTCTAGCTAATTCTTATCTTAAACTCCCTTTTTTTCATTTTTCCTTAAGTGTTTTACCTCAATCTCAAATTTGAGTCTCAAAAAGACTTAAAAATTTGGGTACGTTGTGGATCTTTATGATTTTAACAGGTTCCAACAGTCTAGAAAAGACGCGTTTGAATACCAGTTTCCAGTTCAGCCAACTGGATATTATAGTCTCAATATGAATATTCCCCTCTGCTGCATGTGATGTATCTCTGATTATTTTGTCTTCCCCGTATAGCACCTTGACAGTTTTCTGATATCTTTTCAGTTGACTTTGGAAGGAAACCCTTTGTATTTTCAGAAGACACACAGGGCATCAACTGTCTGCCACCTCTCACGAGCTTCTTTCAAAGTGAGTCTTTCCCTGATCTTCAAAGTCATTGTTTTAATTGCTCCTTTTCCTCAAAACTGTATATACAGTAGGAGTTCATATGTTGTGGCATCAAAAGAGCAGAATTCCTCCAATTAATTTTTTTGTGAATTAAATATGTACGGGTTAATGCCCTTCGAGGTGCCCATTATCAGGTATTAATGGACGACGGCGAGGCGTGAACCTCCGCCGAAGTCCATTAATACCTGACAATGGACACCTCGAAGGGCATTAACCCGCTTATACCATGGTCACTTACGAAAGAAAGAAATATTTAATCAATTAATAATACTTTAATGTGTTTTAGAGTAAAAATCGTGAGGGTTTTTATTTGTTAAGTCGAGCGCACTATTTAATATCTCCCGTATACAGGCGTTGCCAAGCAACGTGGCCACAGCGACCCGACCGCAGCGATGCGAAACTTTGTTTCAAAGAGTCAAAACTCACAGATAGTTTCCTAAATCGTTTGTATTAGGCCTACAGCAAATATTGTCAACCATTCACTCACGTGTTGAAAGGAAAGCAAGCAAGACAGAAAGACAGGCAATGGCAGTAGGCCTATGCCAGACGTAACTTACACACTATAAGGAAGCCTTTCCTAGGTGTACATTATCACTTTTTAACGGACACCCTGCAGCCAATCAGAATCGAGTATTCACCCAGACCATGGTATAACACTTTTTAATGGACACCTGCAGCCAATCAGAATCGAGTATTCACCCAGACCATGGTATAAACAGCGTTGATTGTATTCATGTTTACCATAGCAACCACAGGGAGGTGCCAGTTTCCCCTTCATTTCTGATGTAATTTGTCAGTAAGATGTTTTCTTGAATGTTGAATGTCTAGATGTTTCAGAGTTTTAAGCTGACATTTTAATGTCTACTTTTGTTTCAGCTCCAGCTGGATGGCACCCCTCTGTCCCAGTCTGATCTGCTGGTGGGTATCAAATGTCACTTCATGTGCCATGTCAGGTCATTCCACCCTCTTTGTTTCTCATGTGATTCATGCTGAATTGTGGGAGGCAAATCTCCTTTTAATTTATAGTAGAATAGTGAGTTTACTTTCTCTGATCAATTGGAGTTTGTGAACTTTAAATGGCTGCAGGCATGGCCCAACAATCACAATGACATTTGATGTTAAATGAATTACATGTGATGAAAAAAAAAATCAAATGTAAAATACTACCGTGGTAATTTTATTTATTTATTTTTAAATCATCCACTGATATGCACTGTTTTATTTTCCACTATACTGGTATGCACTATATATGACAATCCACTATATTTTTCAGGAAGTGTGTATTTCAAGTCAGGAATAATTTTTATTGTGGAGGAAAAAATCACATTTATAGCTGTTGATTAAATTTGCTTTATAATATTAAAATGGGACCTATTATGCCCTTTTTTAAAGTCTTGATTTTGATCTAATAGAATAGGTTTTCATGTTTGAATGTTCAAAAAACACATTATTTTCCACATATTTTACATTGTTGCTGCATCTCTCTTCCTAGTCTGTTTGCAACACTGTTTAGTTCCGGTCTCTATGAAGCTCCTCCTTCCTTATCTGGACCAATGTGTTGTGCCGCTTCGATTGGTCTACTTGTTTCGGAAATGTCATGCCTTTACCATAAACGCAACTTTTAACACACTACTAACGGAACTCAACCAGGCGTTACATTTTTTTATGATGAAAAAGCAGCATTACACGCTAAGAACATTACAAATGTAATAAAGCATAATAGGACCCTTTTAACATTGCATTCAATTGCACATTTTATTTACTTCTAGCACGTCAACATAGAAAGGGATTTACACCAGCATGATGTCCTTTTCAATGGCACGAAAGTCTTGAAAACATTGGTAAAATTCTGCAGTCAATGATGTTTATCCCCCCCCAACACCTTCTTGACAATGATGCAGGCCAAAGATGTGATAGCGACACCCAGTGACCATGCAGTATAATGAATTTTTCTTTTTTTTTTTTTCACAATAACAGGCAACATACATTTTTACTTTTAAAATGTCTTGCAGGCCAGCATGGACCATGGTTTGGAACACCCATGTATTAGATGCACCAATCCTATGATTTCTAGGAACTAAATAATTTTTTATTTAAAAAAATTAATACATTGAAAAAACAAATCTAGCATGAAAAATGTGACCCCCTTTAAAGTGGATGTTTTCATACAGCTGTCTCATAATTTTCTCAACATATTTATATCATAATTTGATATCAAATTTATTCTAATTAATTGTAATACATAAAAAGTAGTAAACTAAATTTAATTACCAAAAATATTATATTTAGCTGTGCTGGACACATCTCTGTTAGCACTTGATTACAAGCAATTTTGATTAGCCTACAAGTAACTTATTTTGGTAACTTAATATAATGCTACTTAAAGGTTCCTAATTGTGTTTCTTCTACAATAGGTCTACATGCACCTCCTTTCTGAGAGCCTCCTTTGCTGATTGGTCAGATGGATCAGTCTGTTGTGATTAGTCTACCACTTATAGCGCGTGTCGGAAACAAAATGTCCATAACCATATCTAAATTTCAGCTCTTGAGGCTTCCTCAGCACTTGTATACTCAGTGATACAAACAGTAATGATGGCGTGACCGTGTCCATTCGAACACGAGTCCTCATCCTTTGGAAGTACATGCAAGGTGGATTTGCTTCCACAGTGCAGAAAACAGCATCTTCTCAACATATCGACCACACGAACCAAACTCTTTCAGGCCTCAGCTACAACTGCAGTGTTTGAGTGTGGTTCAAAGTAGACATTGTTCACAGGCACCCAATGAAGACCATAGGCTGGCATTATGCAAATGTGTTACAAACCAACGTATGTTCATGCAGGAATTTAAGACTGGAATTACTGAGGAATTACAGGCAGTGCAGAATCGGTTCTCTCTTTTGGGAGAAAGTAATTTCGTTTATTGTGCATTTTGATCTTTGAAACTTTGCAGACGTCTTACATTCACAAACATCTATATTTCACACTACATGATAGGTAAAATCTGAAAAAGCATAATAGGGACACTTTAATAAACGTTTTCATATAGTTTATTTCATATAGTTTATAGTTTTATTTCCAAACTCAATCTTTAACCCTATCACCCAGGTAAAAAAAAAAGAAGAAAAAACAGAAAAGTCTTTTATTTATGAGAAATATAACCATAAATAACACATTTATTTATAATAAATTATATTTATTATATATATATCATTTTTATTAGTATTTATTGCTAGATTATATAAAAAAAATACACAAATAGATACTGATATTGTAGTTGTCTTTTAAAATGTATTCTGAAATATTGTCTTATTGACCAGCAATCTCTTGTTTTTATTCTGTGGCTTTTGTGACCTTCATTTTTTTTTTTTTTCACAGAACTTACCTAAATCCGGACAAGTGGCTGGTAGATGTCCCACACTTCTCAACATGTATTTGTGACACCTGACCAAAGAGGGCAGGAAGTGTCCAGTGGAGGTGGGGACATTACTGACAGTGTGACTGTAAGCATATCAGGAGTGACCCGAGTTCGAAAGAGGAAACACAAAGTAAGTCCATGTCTAAAATCTCCCCAATGTTTTTGTAGTAAACTGTTCTTTAAAATGAGCAGGCACAATGAACTTGATTCCTCATGGAGAACATGAAAGTTCTGATGTATGATGCAAAGCATAACTTTTTGCCATTTGCAGAGTAAGGTGAAGGTGAGGAGAGCCAGTATCTCAGAGCCCAGTGACACAGACCAGAGATCAGAGTGCAGTCTGCTTTACAAGGTGATGAACAAATTACTTGACAAACGTTAACTCTTCACAGGGAATTTTAAAATTAACTGTCTTTTCAGTGATCATGTTTACATTTAAAAATGAATTGATGAGTTTTTGCTTTTATTAAGCATATGTTATATGATTGTATTTCTCATGTGAAATGTTTGGTTCTCTTCAGATATTGTCCTCCCCCATAAGAAGGACATTGAGAGAATGGACAGTTTTCGAGAGCAGTTAGGGGAGGACTGGCTACGCTATCAGCATCATCTTGATGATACTCCAGTCAACCCAGCTTTCCCAGGAGTAGAAAGTGTAACCATTAAAGTGAACACCAATGGTTGCAGTACACCTCCATCTCCCCTGCTTAACACACCTTCAACCAGTCTGGAGTTGCTCCCCCCTCCACTGCTTTCCTCTGAACTGAAAGAGGAAGAGGACAAAGAAGAGATGGAGAACACAGACTTGCAGCCTGAGACCGAGTCCACCCTGCAGTGGACAGGGCAAAGCCTCCCGAACACTGAATCTACTCTTGAGACAAGTCTAGGAAACACCCAGGCTCCAACTGAGGCCTACTCTGACCCACAACCACCACCAGAGGAAGATGATGATGATAGGGGAGGTATGTCTATTATTTTCTAGGGATGCATTGATAGTGATAACTATACTGGCAGATACGTAGTTATATTTATACTGTGATTGTACCAGCCAATATAAATTTTCACTAGCGTAACAGTAGTTCTGCAGTAGTCTAGCTTAATTTCTATGTACAGTACGTCATTGGATAGTTTCATTCATTCATTCATTCTCGCTTCTGTTCGACAGTTTGAAGTTCGTAAGATATTTAATGTTTTTGAAAGAAATTCTCACCAAGGCTGCATTTATTTGATCAAAAATAAAACAGCTCCATTTTTTACAGTAAAAACAGTAAAATTATGAAATACTATTACAATTTAAATTAAAGCCGCAGTCCGTAACTTTTTGGGGTTAAAAATGATCTAAAATATTTTTTTAGCCAGTACATAACCAGCCAGTGTTCAAAACTATCTGCTTGCCTTAGCTCGATTCTAAACGGTAAGCTTGTAATAATGTATTTAATTCCAGTGGTACTGGTGGATTTCCGTGGGAAATTCGAGCATGTCTTTGCGTCATTACGTCACATCTGTACACATAAAGAAGGTGTCCCGGCAAATAGGGTATATTGCGTGTGAGGATGTTGGAGGTGGAGATTTATAGCCTTTTCTCGCAGCACTTGATGTAATTAAACTGATCAATTTGAAAAATCAATTTGATGGCGGATCCAGAAAGGTTCAAACGACAATCACCAGTGACAACTGGAGATTCACCCGTTGTAAAATGCAAAAGACTTCGGAGTGGCTACAGAAAAAAAGAGACTGCATGTGGCATTCATGTGGCTCATGTGGCAAGAGGCTCATGTGAAAACAAGGATAAATATCGGAAGGGCATTAAATGTAGTCACGCAATGCTGATGTTGTTAACATTAACAATTTGAGAACAAGGTATAATTTGCACGGTTTGACGTGATATAAGCGATCGTTAGATTTAATCAGCGCAATTTACTGCAGTGCTTTTTATCCCCTTAGTTGGTCAGAACAAAAGTGGATGTTACTTACTTTTTTCAGATGACATTTTCCAGTGAAAATTCTTATGTTGGTCATACTTCCAAAAAGTGAATCAGTGATTCTGAATGCCAGTATCCACACCGGCGCGGTGACTGACAGCCGCACATTCTCCTCGAAACATTGGATTAATCCGTGCTTTGCCGTGCAACGCACGTACAGAGATGGTGACAAAGAGGAAAAACTACGGACTGCAGATTTAACTCTTTTTTAAATTTTTTATATTAAATTATATTTTACAATATTATTTATCCGGTGATAAAGCTTAATTTTCAGCTGCCATTACTACATTCTTCAGTGTGATCCTTTACAATTAATTCAAGCATGCTGATTTGGTGCTAAAGTTACATTGCCTATTAATGTCAATAATGAAATATAATGATTTGTGAAACTGTAGTAAATTAGGATTCTTTGATGCTTGAAGTTCAAAAGAACAGCATTCATTTGAATAAGAAATATTTTATAACATGTTAAATGCGTCCTTGCTGATCAAAAGCTTTACTTTACACATAATTTGCTGGAACAAAACTTTATTAGTGTAAATATTGATTTTATGTATACTGTCAAATGCCAAAACCAAATGGTTCTTGTACTCACCTAAAAAAATCTTGTCATGATACACTTTTTAAATTTGTTTTATTTCATGGTCCCGGTAGAATAAAATAACAACCATTGAAGGACCTGTCTAGTTTATGTCCAGAGCTCTTTTTCACTCTTGCACTTTGTTTAACAGTGGACCTATGCAGGCCAATGCTGGTGGGGCTGCTGTCAGAGGATGTGGAGACAAATCAGAAAAGCGCCTCTGAACCACTCTTCCTACGAGTGTGGCAGGGTCACCTGCTGGAGGTAGACATGCACCAGGGTTGTGTTAAAACACGAGTGGAGCTAGACAGTTTGCGAGATGTTTTGACCACTGAGGACACGTGCACAGTAGAGGTAAGATGACATATTTTCTGTTCCTGAAGCTCTATATGTGGATTATAATTCTGCAGTTTTTTTTTTTCTCTGTTTTACACTCTCTTTTTAAACCTTACAGAAGGTTGAGAGGACTCACCCAGCCCTAGAGCTCCACTCCGGTACATTAGTCGTGAGAGACGTAAACGTTGTTATATAATGTTGGATGACAAGCCACAGGAAGCATTACAGGTAAGGAGGTACATTCATTATTAGACAATCAGACATAATCAACCAGTGCTTGGGATTTAATCCTAAATTGACGACAGATATTACAAGTTGGGGTGCACCGATCGATCATCATATTTAATATTAACTTTAAAACTATGATCACTTTTGCTTACTTTAATTAGTGTCCTGTGGCCGTCATCTTAGCAGCTATAGTTCAGACATAATTTATTTTCACAAAGAAAAAAGGTCCTGTTGTCGCAAATTTTTGCTCCCACTGAGATTTACTTAGTAGAAACAGTATTACAAGAACTGGTAAATAATTGTGTGATACTTTTGGGATATTGCTTTGCCCTATTCTTAGTAGAAATTCCATTACTAATATCAATAAACAGGATCTGAACTTTTGAATTTTGAACTGTTGATATCGAAAATGTATATCCTGCAACATATTACTCAAATCGGCTTGCAAATGAACGGCATAATTATTGAAGAATTCTACAAGTGAAAATTCAATTATAGATATCAAGAATAATTGTTTTTACTAGAAATAAATAAATAAAAAAAGATAATTTTTGTTATTGATGATGTGATTTTCGATATACATAATTTGTGGTGTTACTAGTGGAAACGTTTATTTATTTATTTTTTTTATAAAGAATGGTCATTTTAACTAGTGAAAATTTAATTGTAGATATCTATAATTCAAATCCTGCAAATTAATAAATGTTAAAGGATTAGTTCACTTTCAAAAAATTTTTTGCTGATAATTTACTCCCCCCGATGTCATCCAAGATATCCATGTCTTTCTTTCTTCAGTCGAAAAGAAATTAAGGTTTTTGAGGAAAACATTCCAGGATTTTTCTACACAGAATGGACTTCAATGGCAACCAACTATACCAATGTTCAAAGAAGGTTCAAATGTCCGTCTCAATGCAGCTTCAAAGT
>FLSR01000074.1:417139-433095 GCA_900092035.1 Leuciscus waleckii
ATTTTGAAGTTGGAGGAGAAAATGAGATGACATTTTTCGCCCTTCCCTACCTTTTTGAACCGGAGTACACAGACAAATAACTTGGATAGATGACGTGACGCGTGACCTTTCCAACGTGATGACGCAATGTGGGCACATCTCAGAGATGGTACACGACAAGCATTTGTGGTTAACAATTCATTACCATAATTCATTTTCCCACCATGGGAAACCAACGCCACCATGTTTTAATAATTTGTTTCCTCATTTTAATTAAAGCGAACACACAATTAACTATATAATAATTTGTTAGCCTACCTGGTTTAGTAAATCGTGCATGGCCATGATGTAATAATTTGTTCCTTTTTTAAAATAAAACGAGAGAATTAATTACTTCAACAACGTGGCCATAATTTACTAAAACCAGAGAACAAATTTAATTTGTGGCCATGATTTAGCCTAAATGAGAGAACGAATTCTTAAATTCATAGGAAGGAAATCTTAATTCTTGGTGCAACCCGGTCACACTAAATGCGTCTCTATAGCACCCATTGTGTTTATCGTGCAATTTATACGCGAAAATTCGTTTTTACATGCATATGATACGCATTGGTAGGTTTAGTAGTGGTGTAGGGTTCGTATGTATTATACGTTTGGGTAGGATTAGTGTTGTGGGATGCGTGTGTATTACATGCAATAAAGTGCGTATCATATGCACGTAAAACTAATTTTCCCGTATAAAGAGTGGGGTACAACACAATAGCTACCTTACCTATTTATCTAATTTATTATCGTAGGCCTATAGCTCATCTTTTGCTGCACTATGTTTGCGTAGACATCCTTGTGCTTTCTGCCAATGTGCCGCTTTAGATTCCAATATGAATCTTTGCTAACTCGCACTGTCTCTCCACACTCCCTTTAAATTTCTTCTCCCTGCTCGTCCTGAACTTTGATTTTTACTTTGCATTTATGTATAAGGCTTGCAACTTCACTAAAAACAATATTTGAACTCCATGACCTATTGCTACACTCGTGCTTAGCTATTTTACAGACTGTCTCGAATTAGCAAATCACCTAAGTGCATTCTGGGTTGAGCGAGCGGCGCTGAGCGGAATGAGCGAGCGGAGCGGATTATTCAGAAAGGCGCTCTTCGCTCTGGAAGAAATATAACCACCCACTCCCCACTCCGCTCATACTCCGCTCCGCTCACATGCTAAATTTATATAGCTGTTGTGGAGTTCAGTTCACTCATCGACTAGCATGTACCGTCATGTTTATCTAAATCTTTCAGAAACAACTTTTGTGCAAATCCAGCGTTGAACTGACCCTCGTTTTTGAAGCAGTCCAGCGTGATTGAAATGATTCGTGCAAATATATAACACTTTAACGACTTTCTTCTGCACATTTCCTTCATAAATTAAATTCAACCACGGTGTCCTCAGTAGCTCAGATGCTGGGTGTCTATGAAGACTCTTATGTTCATTGATATATCCAATAACAACATTTGTAATGTTTTTTTATTTGGCGCAGACATTGTATATCTCCAGCTGCGACAGCGAGGAAACAGAAATGGCGGACTGCTCAGGGTGGTATCTATGCTAATAGGGCAGATCATCACTAGTCATAGGCGGGGCTTCTGGAACCGCTCGTTTGGAGAGACTGTTTATGATTTATGGGGATTATAAAAAAAGGAGTGGATGGATTTTTACTATAATAAGCTGGTTGTCAAGTCAATTCAAGTCACCTTTATTCATATAGCGCTTTTTACAATACAGATTGTATCAAAGCAGCTTCACAGTGATAACATGAAAATAATACAACAAAGTTTGTTTCTAGAGGAAAATTACGTCATCGTCACCTTAAGTAAGGCAGATCAATAATATTGTTGAATATTAAATGTCCCCAACTAATCAAGCCAAATGCCAAGGCAACAGTGGCAAGGAACCAAAACTCCATCAAGGTGACAGAGTGGAGAAAAAAACCTTGGGAGAACCCAGGCTCAGTCGGGGGCAAGTTCTCCTCTGGCCAACGAGCGAACAGTGTATGATTATGATCCAGGCAGCATTACAGTTTAGAAGTCAGATTGGATCAGAACATTCAGAATATTATCCAGTTCCATATGGTTGGAAGTCGGAGTCATCACGCTGGTATGGAGATGAGTTTGTTGAGGATCAGTGCCGATGGCTTTCGTGTCGAGAGGCCTTCACATAGCCTAGAAATCTAGACGCACCCTAGCGGCAGCTAAATGTATTTTGCAGCCAGGGTAGTCTAGCAACTCTCCATAGACTTGCGAGCTTCAAAAACCTAAATTGGGTCAGGCCAATCACGTCATGTATAGAGTAGGCGGGGCGGGGCTTAACATAATGACGACAGAGTTGCGACGGTTCCCTGGCTGCGACTTGAAAACAAAGAATGATGGCTGCTGCTGACGAACATCTTTCGAATTGGCTTTGTCCGCGACTCTGGAGGACTTGGATTTAAGCTTTTCTTTGAGAAAAGAGCAAAGAACGGCACTTAAGTCATTCTTAAAAACAGGAAGATGTGTTCGTAGTTTTGCCGGCCAGATATGGCAAAAGTTGAATCTATCAACTAACGTTAGCTCCGCTGTTGGGAAAACGCTCTGGTTGGTTGAAGCGCTGTCCTATTGCGTGCAGAGGGAATTTGAAAGACAGCCGTTTATCCCGCCACTCGGATTGAGCCGTGTCTATGGTGAGTTTCCAGCCCTAACATCTTGATGTAGGTCTGGCTTGCCAGGCTAGCCTTCACAGGGCTGATGAGGCTGACTCCTCAGGGATGCGTCATGGATGGGTCCAGGTGCAGGTCCACCATCTGATCTGGATACGGCCGGGATCCGGCTGACTTCAGTAAACAGGGGAGGACTGGTTGACACTTCAGGACTGCATTGTCATCTTGTCCAGGCGCAGGTCCTTCATCAGATCTGGATACAGCCTGTATCCGGCGGACTGCGGTAAACCTCGGATAAACAGAGAGACTAATATTAGCGGAGACGCCATCCTTCTTATGATGTAACAAGTACATCAGGATTTATGGGGAGTGTTCCCGGTTCCGGCTGACCTAATCTATGCAGCCTAACATTGAATTATAGAAGTCTATAATGTGTTATGTGTATGCTGGGCCAAAGAGATGTGCTTTTAGTCTAGATTTGAACTGACAGAGTGTGTCCGCTTCCCGGACAATGTTAGGAAGATTGTTCCAAATTTTGGCGCTAAATAGGAAAAGGATATACCGCCAGCAGTCGATTTTGATATTCTATGTATTATCAACTGGCCGGAATTTTGAGTTTGCAATAGACGTGAAGGACTATAATGCATTAAGAGCTCGCTCAAGTAATGGGGAGCTAAACCGTTTAGTGCTTTGTAAGTAATCAGCAATATTTTAAAAGTTATACAATGTTTAATAGGGAGTCAATGCAGTGTTGACAGAACCGGGCTAATATGGTCATACTTATGGTCATATGGGCATTTTGGACCAGCTGTAGTTTGTTTATTAAGCATGCAGGGCAACCACCCATAATAGCATTACAATAATCTAGCCTTGATGTCATGAACGCATTAACTAATTGTTCTGCATTTTTCATTGAGAGCATATGACTTAATTTAGATATATTTTTAAGATCAAAAAATGCGGTTTTACAGAAACTAGACACGTGACTTTCAAATGAAAGATTGGTATCAAAGAGCACACCCAGGTTCCTAAACGACGACGAAGACTTGACAGAGCAGCCATCAAGTGTTAGACCGTATTCTAGGTTATTACGTGAGGAAGTTTTTTTTTGTCCAATAATTAGAATCTCTGTTTTTTCAGAATTAAGTAGTAGGAAATTGCTAGTCATCCAATTTTTTATATCAGCCATGCATTCCGTTAATTTTGTGAATTATAAGTTTCGTCAGGGCGTGAAGAAATTTAGACCTGCGTATCATCAGCATAAAAGTGAAAACTAATGCCATGCTTCCTAATGATATCTCCTAAGGGTAGCATGTACAAAGTGAACAGCAATGGTCCTAGTACTGAGCCTTGTGGTACACAATACTGAACTTTTAATCGATAAGACATCTCTTAATTTACTGCTACAAACTGATAACGGTCAGATAAGTATGATTTAAACCATGCTAATGTAATTCCACTAATGCCAACATAATTTTCGAGTCTATTTAAAAGAATGTTGTGGTGGATGGTGTCAAATGCAGCACTAAGATCGAGTAACACTAATAGAGAGATAAACCATGATCGGATGATAGGAGCAAATCATTTGTGACTCAAATGAGAGCTGTCTCAGTACTATGGTACGGTCTAAATCCTGATCCTCCTTTGAAACACAATCCTCGCAGATATTATTTCTTTCTAAAAAGGAACATCGTTGTGAAGATACTGCCTTTTCTAGTATCTTTAACAGAAAAGGTAGATTGGGGATCGGCCTGTAATTGACTAGTTCTGTACGATCAAGTTGCGTTTTTTTAACAAGTGGTTTAATCATAGCCAGCTTAATAGTTGTTGGTATGTATCCTAATGACAAAGATGAATTAATGATATTAAGAAGAGGATTTATGACCTCTGGAAGCATCTCTTTCAGTAGCTTAGTCGGTATAGGGTCTAACATACATGTTGTCGATTTAGATGATTTAACGAGTTTAGAAAATTCTTCCTCTCCTATAGCAATGAATGAATAAACATTTTCCTTAGGGAGACTACAATGCACTGCCTGATGCGATACTGTAGAAGACGGTTGCATAGTTATAATTTTCTCCCTGATATTATCAATCTTATAAGTGAAGAAGTTCATAAAGTCATTACTGCTGTGCTGCTTGGAAATGTCTGGGCTAGAAGCTTTATTTTTCGTTAGTTTAGCCACTGTTTCAAATAAATACCTAGGGTTTTGATTATTTTCTTCTAATAGGGTTAAAAATAAGCAGATCTAGCAGCTTTTAAGGCCTTTCTTTATGCAACCGTGCTCTCTTTCCATGAAATGCGAAATACCTCTGGTTTTGTTTTCTTCCAGTTGCGCTCCATTTTTCTGGCTGCTCTCTTAAGGGCCTGAGTGTGCTCGTTGTACCACAGCGATGGACTATTTTCTTTAATCTTCTTTAAGCGCAAAGGAGCAACTGTGTCTAAAGTGCTGGAAAAGAGAGTTAAAAGTTTCTGTCGCAATGTTGAGTTTTTCTAAGCTATCTGGGATGCTGACATGATGAAACTGATCAGGAAGATTATTAATAAAGCAATATTTAGTGGCAGAAGTGATAGGTCAACATATTTGTAACACAGAGTCGGCTTTGCAGCCTTGGCTAAATGAAGTTTACACGAGACTAAATAATGATCTGAGATGTCATCGCTCTGGTGCAGAATTTCAACGGCATCAACATTGATTCCATGTGATAATATTAGATCTAGAGTATGATTACGACAATGAGTAGGTCCTGACACTTGTTGGCTAACTCCAATAGAGTTAAGAATGTCTTTAAATGCCAATCCCAATGCATATTTTCCATTATCTACATATTAAATTTCACCAACAATTAGGACTTTATCTGCAGCCAGTACTAACTAATAGATAGAAAGTCAGCAAATGATTTGATAAAGTCTGTATGGTGCCCTGGTGGCCTGTATACAGTAGCCAGCACAAATCTCAAACGTGATTTATCATTTACACTATATATTGTTACATTAAGCTCTAACACTTCAAAATAATTATATTTGAAACTAGACTTCTTAGTAATTCTGAAAATATTACTATAAAATACAGCAACACCTCCCCCTTTGCCTTTCAGACGAGGTTCATGTTTATAACCGTAATCTTGTGTGGTGGACTCATTTAAAGTCAGAAAATTGTAAAATTTAGGGGCACACCTTAAATCAGCTTGCAATGCAATTATTCAAATTTCCCCCAAAATAACTGTAATACTGACAAATTATTTAATAATAAATGACTCAATGTACAGATATTGCAATGTGCAGTTTTATTTTAAGTTCACAGAGCTCCAGACTAACATTTGAGGGCAGCAGCACCGGAGCCACTGAGTTCTACAAAAAAATATCTGGTAGCACTGGGGCTGACTATAAAGCACTAAGCTTAATTTACGGTGTAGATGAAATTAACTTTAATTATTGTCATTCATAATGTCTTAATATTAATTAAAAAGCAAAACGAGTGAAAAAATGTATATTGGGGAGTGAAAACAGCCAATAAGTTCACAAAACAGCCTAATGTTTACAATGGCAATTTATTTTTATTTTTAAATAAGTGTTTAAATAAGAGATTTCCTACATCTAAATATTTTAGTTTTAGGACAATCTTTGAAGGATGAACAAAAAATGTATTGGTCATCACATTAAAAATAACATTTATATATGATGTTATAGTTTTGAAGTGCTGCAAAAAGATGTGTAGTACTTTGGACTATTTCTGTCACAATACCATAGTTATGGTTAGAGTTACTACATTAGCCTAAATCAATGGTGAATGTTTCTGATTTGTGGACTGAAAGCCTTTTATAAGTGTTTCTCCTGGTTTCCACGTCAGCACTGTTTTATCTGATATGGTTTATAACAGAGAACTCTGCGCCGAATCGGAATGTTTCTCACTGGATCTCGCAGCGATGATGTTATTAATTCTGAGGCGAATTCAATGGATTTTTTCACTGGATCTCCAGAGTCTGGATCTCCTAGTAACAGTATCGAGATCGTCCCTCGACTGGCAAGTTCGGGTCGCTGCGTTGTCTATTATTGGTCCGAACTAATAAACGGTCCTTGAAGCATAAATAAGGAGCGCATTTTCGTTCCACTTTCATTTTGTTTGCATTCGCTGCTCGGCAACGTTGTGGTCGTGCCAGCGAGACCTAAATAAATATTTGGTCGCACCGGCAGGAAAAATTGTCGCAAAATTCGACCAATTGGTCGTAGTCTGGAGCCCTGATGTTTGAGCTCTAAGACTATGTGCCATATTACTGAGAGAAGAGCAGCACCATCCCAGGAGGGATGAATACCATCTCTTTTCAACAAGTCAGGTCTGCCCCAAAAACCTTTCCAATTGTCTATGAATTCTATATTATTTTGCGGACACCACTTAGACAGCCAGCCATTGAGTGAGGACTATCTACTAACTATACTATCTCATCACTCCGGCGAACAGGAAGGGGACCAGAGCATATTACAGTGCCTGACATTGTACTTGCGAGTTCACACACCTCTTTAATGTTAATTTTAATTGTGGACACCTTTTAAAAGTGAATTTTGCATAAAAGTTCCCCTTTAAGGATAAATGCTGGTTATTGGTATCTGTCGATCTTGGTGTAAAATATCAGTGATCAGTATTGGCCTCAAATTTGCAGATTGGTCCACCATAAGCTGTGTGATTGACTATTTCACAACCTGTGCAACCTGAGCCTTTGCAATATATGAAATGGTTGATTTTACCAAATCTACATCTGACAACAATGTGTTCTTTTTAAGTACACATTCCCACAAAATAGCATGCGTGGAATTTAAAGCAACGTGATTGACCTTATATTATCCTGTTTTTTGACTGGTTTTGATGAGTTGATGAGAATTTTGTCTCCTCAGGTATTAGCAGAGGTTCTCTCAAGAGTCGTGGAGGAAAACAAGCAGCAAGTGGATGAGGAGAGACCAGAGACAGTTTGGCTACAGTGCCTGAAGTGTCAAGCTGAGTTCTGCCAGCCAGCCACTGAGTCAGACAACAGCCTGAGCCACCTGGATGAGCTAAGGAATGACAGTAAGGATATGGCCCTAAAAATCAAAAAGAGCATTTCTTTTTTTCCTTTTCATGAGCAAGGCCTTTGATGGATAGGCGGACCTATACTCCTGCCAGAACATTCCAGGGAGCGGCTCAAACACATGTACCTTTTACAACCTAAAACAATTAAAATGATTCTCTCTAGTATGACATTGGTTACTTCCACCTCATTGCAATTAAACACCTTATTCAAATGTGCCATGATGGTTGAGGCTAACCATTTGATTTATACTGGTTATTAGCATGGCAGAATTTTTTTAGGTCCTGTTCTTTTTTTTTCTTTTTTTATCTCAGCTTTCAGAACAAGATAAAGCTTATAAAAAAAAATGAATCTGACTTACCATAAGTGGGTGATCATCTTGTTGGAGCATGACTAAACCTGGCTGAAATGTCTCACTAAAGAATTTCATGAATACAGAATGGTAGCCAAGCACTGGGTGTGATCGCTTTATCTTGAGACTCCATCAGGCAGCCAATAATTTTATCATATGACCCATTTTCAGCATAACCCACTAAATAGAGTTTTACTTTTTTCCACTGTTACATCTTGCAGGTCATTTTTCTTTAATGACTGGTTTGAAACACAGTTTATCCTCCTCTGTAGCACTGCATCGTTTTTAAAACATGCAAACCAGAGGTTCTAGGACATTTGTTCAGCTGCTTTCAGTCTGTTTGCTTGGCGTCCTGCAGATCATCTGGGCCAAACACATAGTTGATTCTGAATGGGGGCAGAGATCAGTGAAGGTGTTTATTTTAAAAGCATTAACATTCTTAAAATAAATCTGAAGGAAAGAGCATGTTAAACACTCTGTGTACATCTCTTTGATTTTCTTTTTATCTGCCATATTTGAATGCCTAAACTATATTATATGGACTGGATATCTCATGAGCATTTATCTTTGTATACCTTATATTTTTTTATGTGATTTTTTATTATTTTCAACAGGTTGTACTGTCATCTGCTCAGAGTGCAATAGCGATCATGTGGTTCAGTTGGCTGTCCAATCAACTCCTTCCACCAGTACACCATTGGAACAGAATGATGCCAGATACTTTACATTTGATGACAGGGACAACCCTGTCCTTCCCCTTCGCAACAAGGTCTGGGTTTGTATGGTCATTTGGCATGATCTTTTCATGACAGTTCTCCATTACTATTCTCTTTTCACTTACTTGACTTGCTTCATTCCTCTAGGCATTGGTCCCAGGACAGTCTTTGCTATCCCGTGGCAGCCCCCCCATTTGACTCAGCATTCAGAGGCCTCCACAGAGGGAGCCACATCTTACTTTCATACAGCCCATAGCTTCCTGTCCAATTGTTTGACCAGTCAGAATGAGGCATTGGTTGACCAGAGAACCTCTCAACTGATCAACTTCAGCACTATGGATGGCCAGGTGCAGGGTAGCTCAGAGGGGTTTAAAGAGAAGGTCGCTGACAACTCCTGCTACAACGGCTATCAAAAACATCAGGACCAACTGTCACCTAAGCACACAGAAGGATCCAGCAATGGTAGGTGGTCCACTCTGGGGATGAAGAGCAGTAGGGTGGTTAGAAAAATAAAGAAACTAAAGAAGATGAAACTACCTGGAAAAAGACAGACTCACATTTTTATTTGAAATAACACAAAACATTGTAATTATTGGGCCTAGGCCTTTTTAGGAATGGCATTTGAATTGCATAGAACTGAAAAAACGAACAAGTTTTTAAATGTCTTAAATTCAGTTTGATCAAATTTAAGGCCGTAGAAAGTATAACAATAATCGTAATTAACATTTTTTTAATTAAATAATTATCATCTTAATATTGTGGGTGGAAAAACAGGAATCGTGATATATCCTAATGTGATTATTAAACTCCACAATTAAACTAAAGGCAATCATGTGCTGTTTTATCACAGGAAGGAAAACTAAAATGTTATTTAACACGTTAATTAAATGTGTATTTTACTAGAACGTTTAAAAAATCTGGTTATTGACTTTCTTTAAACACATTATCGAATCAGCAAAAACCTATATCGATTGACCTCTAATTCAAATGTATTGTAGTGCCACCATCTTCAGTACGTATTGAATAAATCATGTCTTAAGTATTTTAAACTTGCAGTTGCCTTGTTTTGCATTTGAATGTGTTCTGCAGCCTATTTAGTTAAGTAAAAACATGCTATTTTGTGATTGCATGGGTTTGTTCCCCATGGATGTACAGAATTAATTTGATTTATGCAGGTCTTACAAATTTCCTAAACTCTTACATTTGATTTTAAAACTCTGCATATACCCTGATTTAAACTCTTTGTCCAAACTGTGTGCTTTGTAAAGATGACTTAAACTATAGAGAGAAGAAGATAATTTTCCTCTTGTATTTGTAGATGTGACACACTAAATTAGTACCAGACAATAAAGCCAAGTGAATACCCAATATGGCAGACCTTCCTGGCCATAAACCATGTTAACCAAGTGTATAGATATAGCTAGAATTACAGATATTATATTGATATTAAAGGTATGCTGTCATATTTTGATATTTTCTGGCACAATAGCCTTTACCTTTTTATCCCATTGAGGGATTTAATCATAATTTTTTTCATTGTAGGTCAATTTGACCTGCTGCAGAGACAGTAGACCATCGGCTCCAGCTTTTCCTGGATGTGGAAGTGTTTGGGGGAGAAGAGGAGCTTCGCTGCTTTTTAAAGGCAAGAGAACCTGTTTACTATGCCCTCATGAACATGAACCGAAAAAATAGACTTGGGAATAGCGCAAGACAAATAAATGCAACCAAGTAGCCATGTTAGATCCTTTATTCATGAAGGTGAATTTATGCTACTTTATTGCTACATTTCTCACAGTCCACATTCCACCACATGTTCACATGCTGGCTAAAGTCATCATCTGTATGGAAAAGGGGTGCATTTCTTTATTGCGAATTATGAATTTCTCAGTGTAGTTTCATTATTTTACTGGTATCCTGCACTCCAAATATATTCAAACTAGCCCCTTTTGGCCCCTTCTGGGTGCCCTCTGCCTTAGCCACCTGGTTTTCTCCAAAGAAACAATCTCATAAGGAAGTCCACAGCGGGACCATGAGATTAAATTGATTTAATACACTCTCTCCACACCAGCCTTTTGCTCTCTCACAGTTTAGAGACATTGTTTTTCCCTTTGTTAATTTCAAATTCCAAAGTGCTGGTAACGCTTAAAATACGATCATTCCACCTCTAATGCACTCCAGCAAACTACTTAATTGCATTCTTTTGTATTTATACCAAACTGGCTTGAAAAGTTTTAGTCGTGATTACAAGTGTTTGAAATAAATTCTGCATGTCTAAGTGCTTCATTCAGCATTGTTTTAGAAGTTGTAATTATTTGTATTAACCTTTTTTGTGGTTTCACTTGATTTCAGATGTCCACTGTGAAGTTTGGAGATGCAGTGGAGTTCCATTCCCTCATGGTTGTGTCAGACCAGTACATCTACATCTTAGAAATCACCTCACAATCTGAGTAAGCAACTTCTGTTAACAACTTCAGTTTTGAAAGTGCAACTAACTATTGTTCACTAAAATCAACTTTTAAGTAGGTGTATTATGAAGTCTAGAAAAAAAACACAAAAAAACACTAATTCTTTCCTTATTATGTTTAGTGAGTTTTATGTGTAAGCGGGGTTAATATAATTGGTGCAATATCCAATCCACTCCACTTAATCAGTATCCTCAGCATACATTAGTGTCAAATTGGGTTTTATTTATATACACTGAAACAAGTTCACATCAGAAGGCTGTATTTCTCTATGTCACCATGGCCTTGTTGCACAGGTAATCACAGCCATGCTGATATTTGGGGGAAAAACAGCATGATTGCAAATGTATAATGAACTGTTGTGTGACAGCAACAAGAAGAGTAATCTGGAGAGAATCACTGGGACTTTTGTGTTTTTCTGACAGGCTGTCAGTCTGTGTATTAGTGGTGTGGATTTTTCAGTGTTGTTGGACTGTTATATCAGCACTCTCAGCTTACATAGAAAATAAGATGGAAAAAAGATTTGTGCTTAGTGTCATGACCATAGACTGTAAAAAAAGATGAACAACGCATCTCAGCTTTCTTCCACTGTAGAAAAATCAAGCCAAAATATCCGCAGTATCAAGATCCCGCCCACACGCTCCTGCTCCCGCAGACTCAATTGCAAGAACAGCAGTAAATCATGACGTTACACCACATTTTTATAGCATCAAATAACAAACTAAAACTAAACTTACTTGAACATATATCTGTGTGATAAGTGGAGTTTTTTTATTTGACTCGTTTTCGATACATGGAGAGGGTGGGGTTTATGACTTATACTGCAGCCAGCCACCAGTGGGCGATCAAAATGCTTTGGATTCACTTTTCAGGACGTGTACGGCACACTTGGTCATGACAATGAAAAAGCAGCACTGACGCAGCATTTTAGAAGAAGCAAAAAACCTTAATGTACCTAACACTTGAGATTTGTAAATGTCTGGTGGATGACACAGATTGTCCTAAAAGTTGAACACAAAGTTTTGTGACATGTCAGCTTTAACAAGTTTGAATATTGAACAAGTTCAGTTTGTACTCCTTTTCATACACCAAACTTCAAACTCATCAACTTGTTCTTTCTTGAAAATTAACTTTTACCTTCTAGCGATAAATTCAGTTTTGAATGCAAGTACACAATGGTGTGTCTGGCATTTGATACCTGTGCGTCGTCACACCCTCTACACAATGCTGCGAGGGGCTTCTTGTCCAGTGTGTGACCGGCTTAACACTATGTTGCTGCATGTTCAGGAAATGTAAATCTAGTTAAAGGGTTTGTTCACCTAAAAATGAAAATTATCCCATAATTTACCTTCAAGGCATTCTTGGTGTATATGACTTTCTTCTTTCGGCCAAACACAATAGGATTTATATAAAAAAATATTCTGGCTCTTCTAAGCTTTATAATGGGAGTGAATGGCACCTTTTTTTTAAGCCCAAAAAAGTGCATCCATCCATCACTACCAAAAGTACCAATACCAAAAGTAATCCATATGGCTCCTGGGTGTTAATAAAGGCCTTCTGAAGCAAAGCGATGCGTTTTTGTAAGAAAAAATATCCAGAATTATAACTTTATAGACTGTAATCACTAGCTTCTTGATAACTGCCGTCCGCGCGTTCACAAGAGAGTCGAGTTCCGGCGGAAGAGTGAACTCTTGACCCGACGCATGACGTATTGAGGAAGTTCAGAGGATAGAACTAAACAAAACACAGGTCATGAATCAAAAGTCTAAAATTTGAATTTTTAAAGAGAAATGTCAGAGGGCCTTGAGTTTGTGCCCAGCCCTATTTGTTTGAACTGCGAGAGGCGTCTACTCTCACCTAAGCTTACGCTATGCCTACGTCATTTGCCGGAACTCGACTCTCTTGTGAGCGTGCGGATGGCCGTTATCCAGAAGCAAGTGATTACAGTTTATAAGGCCTTTATTAACCCCCTGGAGTCGTATGGATTACTTTCATGATGGATGGATGCACTTGTTCGGGCTTCTAAAAATTGTTTACTATTCACACCCATTATAAAGCTTGTAAGAGCCAGGATATTTTTTTTATATAACTCTGATTGTGTTTGGCTGAAAAATAAAGTCATATACACCTAGGAAGGCTTGAGGGTGAGTCAATTATGGTATCTTTTCATTTTTGGGAGAACTAACACTTTAAGGTTTAAAGCAACACTAAATATTTATTTATTTTTTTACCTTAAAATGATGTTTCTAAAATCGTTTCAGTGGTTCATCAAGTCGTAACAGGGTGAAAGGCACTTATGCATTCGCTTTGTGGCCCTATATCTGCTATAACCGCACTATGCAAGTTTGTCAGATCGAGTAGCGTTTCTGTAGTTCGAATGAGACATAAGAAACTACAAATTTGACTTGCTTTACGGCAAGCGTTACAATAGTCATTATTTTGTTTTTCTTTCGTTTCTGATGTCGCAATACGTCATACTTTCATAAAATCATGCAACATACTCTACCTTGTCTGTGGACATCGTTAATTCCAAAGCCAGTGCTGGATAAACAGCGAGCGTGCCTGCGACAGTAGGCTGCGGTAGGCTAAATTATTTACGACAGCAGTAATGGACAATTCTGCTTCTAACCTGTAGGGGGACCGAAGAGGAAAAGTTATTTAGTATTGCTTTAAATCTCCACTTACTTATTTTATCTGTAAATTCACTGACAAAGGGAATTCATCTGATTTAAATATATAATCTCTTTTCTTTCCATTTTCCTTATCCCTTTCTTTAACTGTCTCTCACTCCTTATGCAGTGGGCAACCCTCAGACTGGCTGCGGAAAAGAGAAGCCATCGGTTGTGTGAACTCAGCTATCTGGAGGTGGGTCTGGGCTCTCAGAGCATCCATCTGGAGTTTGATGAAGGGGCAGCAGCGTACACACTACTAGTGCGAAACAGTGCCCGCTGCAAATTGTTCTTCAGCAAGCTTACAGGCAAGGCTTCCTTTTGCATGCTCTTCCTCTGTGGAAATGACAAATAGCAAAGACTTGGCTAAGAAAATGTATTAAAAACAATGTTGGGTGAGCAATGGATTAGCAGGTCTGCAGGTCTGCTGTTTGACTGATTGGTTAGCAGTTCAACATGACTAATTATTGTTTAATAAAACAAACAAAAGATTTGCTTCCTGGACGAAAGCAAAAGATAGTTTACACAAGATTTAGAAGGAAGTACTGAATGAATGAAGGTGGTTTCCAAAAAAATGGGAAGTTATGTGTCCCCTTGAACGTATTGTTTAAGGCTACGTTCAGACTGTCAGTCCAAATCCGATTTTTGTGCATATCCGATTCAGATTTAGCTATGTGAATGGCAAAAAAAACACATGAACTGGAAATCCGTTTCAGTCTGACGGCTCTGCATGCCATGTAAAACTTAAACGTCAGACGTTATTATAGGAAAGGTGCTGAAAGTCGCTGCCAAAACAAGGCTGTGTTGTTCCAAAGTGCCGGACGAGTAGAAAATGACAATATAACAGAGACATGTTTGTAAACATGTTTTTGGGTGTGTCCCTTTAAATGCAAATGAGCTGCTGCTCCCCGCCTCCATCAGAACGACAGAACAGTTTGCATGCTTTGCTTGAACTTTTGCCATTGCGTTAGAACTGGTTACACTGTTGTCGCTTGTGAAAACCAAATGGTGGCACCGTGGGTGGAAACATGCAGATTAAGGGGCGGTAATATTATAATAAGATCCCCTTCCTACGTCAGAAGGGAAGCGAAGTCTGATCTGCTTATTTTTTGGCATGCTTGAAGAGAAAGGCTCTCCAAAACAAAGTTACTGGTTTGTCACTTTTCGCGTTTTCTGGGTTGGTAGTGAACCGGGGACCCGGTTATAGCACTTAACAATGGAAAAAGTCTGATTTTCATGATAAATCCCCTTTAAATAAGACCACACCTCTATTGCAAACCCCTCCATGTTGCGGTTGTTGTATTTTGTGTTTACCTACCAACACAACGTTATTGCCATAGAAACCAATGCAGATATTCCGGAAACCGAAAGAGCTGCATGGACACACAAATCGGATCTGAACAGTTGCGATACACACTTCAATAATTTTAGATCAGAATCCAATCGGATACACGAATAATCGGATTTGGAGCCTTTGATCAGGGTTGGAGCTGAAATATCCGGGAAGGTAGATCTCCTGGAACAGCATTGGAAACAAGAAGAACAAGGAAGCTTGATTTCAAACTTTTAAAAAATGTACAAAATAAAGATCAGTAAACAGTAATAAAATAATAAATTACAGACAATAGTAGGGGAGAGCCGGGACAGTTGAAACACTTTTCAGATAAATGTTGTTTTCTAAGATAAGGTTACAGATAGATTTTAAATTTTTTTGTGATCAACAACTCACATATGTGTTCTCTTAGTATCATGTGTTATTCGCTACAAATATAGAATGATTTAAGTAAAATTTGACTTTGAACTGTAGTTGTGCTTTGTTTCGGCGGGACGATTGCAACACAGGGGTGGGACGGATGAAGTTGTTTCAACCGTCCCGACAGCGCCTCCTGTCATTTAAACCTCTTTTGCCCTTAAACTAAAAAACTCTGATAGTGCACACTTAAGGGTGTGTTGCAGTACTAATACACCTGCCGTATTATCATTACAATGGCACATGAAACAATAAATACAACTTGTCAGTCAAAAAAAAGTAC
>FLSR01000074.1:433377-461346 GCA_900092035.1 Leuciscus waleckii
TCGGGTGCAAAATAGGAATGATACATGTGTTGGTGTACAAAGTCAATTGCGCTGGGTGCAAGATAGGGCCCTTAGTTTTCACTGTAAAAAATTAAATACAGATTAATCCTTACAATCACAGTTACAAAAAAAGATACAAAAGTTATTCAGTCTCCGAGTGCACTGAGTGATTTTCTCTTTTGTTGTTTGATTACAATTACCATACCGAATTATTGTCTGCCAAAAGAAAGAACCAAATCTAAACTAGAGAACTTAAGAGAGTCAACAGTAATTTCAGTCTTACTTCCTGCACAAACCTAAGTAGGTTTGTAACAAATTTGCATAGTGCCAGCCTATAGTCTTTATAGGCTTCCTTGTCTACTTTGACCCGCCCTCAAACACTGCAGTTGTACCTTAGGCCTGGAAGAGTTTGTTTGTGTTGTCGGCATGTAGAGAAGACTCTTTTTTTCTGCGCTGTGAAAGCAGATCTACTTTGCATGCACTTCATCATTAATGTTTATGTCACTTATGTCTTATGTCACGTATGTCACGTGTATACAAGTGCTAGGAAGCCTCCGGAGCTGAAAATCAGATATGGCAATGGCCGTTTCGTTGCCAACATGCGCTGAAAGCAGTAGACCAATCACAACAGACCAATCAGGGTTGCGTTTCTCAAAAGCATCGTAAGCAAAGTTGATCGTGGAGACCATTGATGGCAATGGTTGTACGATCTACTTAGGCTTACGATGCTTTTGGGAAACACAGCCCAGAGCAGAGTAGGCTCTTGGAAAGGAGGGGTTTAGAGAGAATGAATCCTTAATCTAACCGTTTCAGACAATGAGAAAAGAGGTGATGCTGCAATGTATATTATGAAAAAAGTACAGTGTTTTTTGACCTTGGATGTAGACCCATGTAGACCTATTGTAGGAGATCTGCAAAACAAAATTAGCTACCTTTAAAATAGCATAATACTTTTAAGATAACTTGAATTTATGATTATTGCCATTGTCACTCTTCATGGAGCAGCTGACAGGGTATGAACTTTCAACCACGATCCACCAGTACGCCAAGCTCAGAAAGGATACTTGTGGAAACAGTACCTTCTGGCACAGCCACTGTGATCTTTGAAGCTGACAAATATCTGACACTCGTACACATTGCAGGAACTAGTTGCAACCAGACAAAAGACCAGGAGTATTTATCTGTCCATCCCAGTGTTCTTTTATATGGTATTCATTTTCATCACATACTGTTGGAAAACAGAGGAACAAAAGGGTGTTACAAATATCACAATACAGCGGAGGCAAAACAAAACATTGACCTGATTACAAAAAATGGCACATTGTTCGACCTGAACAAAGAAACGGACACTTTTTTTCTTTTCTTTTTTTTCTTTTTCACAATAATCCATTTGGACCATTTTCTCACAGCAACTCATTTGCACCATTTCATTTTGATTTATCAGAGCACCTGCACCATTTACATTTATTAATTTAGAAGACGCTTTTATCCAAAGCAACTTACAATTGAGGAATACAACAAGCGATTCATCTAAAGAGGCAATAAACACAAAAAGTGCAATTAATATAAATTTCACCCATCGTTCAGGATATTACAAGCTAGAATAGGCAATAGGGAGAGATTAAGGAATAGTGAGTGCATAGGTGAAGGCATAGTGAAATAGATTTTTTATTATTATTATTTTTCAGCAGGCTTCAGTTAAGTGCTCATGGAAGAGATGAGTTTTTAGCTTTGTAAGAAAAAACTATGTGGACGTAGAAGATCTCAAAATTAAAGTTTATTACAGCATAGCAGGGGCAAGGTACACAAAGCACCTTGGGTTCACCGGCGTCAGAATGAACACAAAATCTGACTCTACAGTCAGAGTATTGTTTACTGAATGACTGAGAATCTTTTTCCCAACCCTCAGCGCTGTCTTCCTGCAAATCTGGCATTTCTGGAACTGGGTTACACAATGTGACACCTAACAATGTATTACTAGCGTTTTTGTCAGTTGTGCCATTCTTTATCATAAACTGACAAGCCGCCTTCGCCTCCTCCAAATTGTTGGACAATGTTTCCACAGATGATTTAAGCATACTATTGTTAGTTCTAAGAATGCAATCTCATTCTGCATCTTGACCTTTTCTTCTTTCCAGATCATTTCACTAGCCAGGTAATTTTTTTGTAGAAATTACCCCAGTAATTTCGCTCATTTTCATCCTATAACTCATCTACTCTCCTCCTAGTTACTTTGTATGAAGCAAAAAGAGTTTGAAGCGCATTAGCAATTTTCACATTTTTGTTCTTAGGCATTTTGGGATCATTTTCAAACTTAGAGATAGCCCACTTGTACGGTTTATCAACAATATTCTCTATTCCGTCAAACATTCCCTGAGAACCGTGTTTAGTGATGTATTTAACAATAATTTCTTCCATTTTCAAAAGTCTTATCAGGCTTTAGAGTATCTCGTGACTAATTGTTATTCACAAAGTCTGATTTAAATGACTACACGTTATCTACTTCCTTTAAGGTATCCGTTAGTCTAATTATTCACAGCTCCAGTACTTCGGACACAAATGATCAAAATAGCCACACTACCTGAGGCTTCTAAACTTAACCACGGCCACAATCCATTGGGCCTTAAATTTCACTACGCAAAACAGTTAAGAAATGTAACACTGTCACAGTAAGTCGGACAAAACCACACTATGTCTGGTTTTATGTTATGTTCTTAAAACAACCTACTTAGCCACCGTACTTTGGGCTTAAACAATACAACCAATCTAATATAACTCTGCCACCACACTACTTCGGGTTGATTCAATTACTTTAGAATCTTAACAGAATTATAAGAGACCAACACCAAGTTTCAGTTACTTTAGAAACTTTACACTTAAGAACTTTGTTTCAGTTACTTTAGAAACAACAATTCCAATACAACTCTGCCACCACACTGCTTCGGGCTGATTCAGTTCCGTTAGAATCTTAAACAAAATATTACAGAATAGGCTTAACTACTCCTCCTGCTAATACTGAATAAACCATATTCTCTTCTGTCCTTAAAATGTTCATTTCTAGATTCCTGTCTAGGTTCCCTGACAAAAACCAGCATAAAATAAAGAAAACAGCTTTTTCTACCTTTCCCCACTTTTTGTTGGAAATCCCTCGCTGGGTGGCTCGCCAATGTAAGAAAAAATTATGTGGACGTTGAAGATTTCAAAAATAACGTTTATTACAGCATAGCAGGGGCAAGGTACACGAAGCACCTTGGGTTCACCGGCACCAGAACCTAAAACATCCAAATATCAAACCTTTTATCCTGTTACAGTTTACCACTCTTAATGAAAATGAAGTTGCTCCTGTTGTAACAGCTGTGGTCTGTATGTTAATGAAGTTGAGAAACCCCATTGTCTGAGAAGGTTCTCGGTGTCCCACACCCATTCCCATTCTACAATTGATGATGACCATTTGTTCAGGATGTGATCAACCCAAATGTGAAGAAACAATATAACTTCATCTCTATGGTAATTAAGCCATTTTGGGCATGAGCTTATTCTAAAATATATTTTGGAGTGGAATCTGGGTCGAGGCAGACTACAAATTCTTACAGCTTTTTCTTGAAAATTGTGAGTGATTCGGCTGTCCGGATAAGGTTGGGAAGATCATTCCCACCTGCAAGGAACAGTGAATGAAAACGTTCTTGAGAGTGATTTTGTGCCTCTCTGTGATGTTACCACAAGGTGCCCATTCACTTACACACCGGAGGCTCCTTGAGGGCTTTCTAGGTTTCGTTAAAGACCAGTCAAGCCACTGTGCCCTGGACCATTTGCAAGGGTTTTATTGCACATGTTGGAAGTTCAGCCAGAAGAGAATTGCAGTAGTCCAGCCTAGAAATGACAAGGGCCTGGATAGGGGTGGTCGATATACTGGTAGACACGATTTACCGGTAGAAATTAGTCAACCGGTAGAGATTTTGGACTATCGTCTCTATAGTGGTTATGCTCACGTGAAATTGCTGTGCTACGCAATCACGAAAGTTTGCATGCATTTTTAAGTAATGTGGTTTAAAAACAAGTGATTTTAAACCGTTGAAGTGCAATAATCAGTGAAAGACAACTCATTTCGCTATATGCTCATGCTGTCAGAGAGACGCGTGCCATGAAGCCTTTGCTCATAAAGCGTGTGAGAACTGAACTGAGTACTTTTTGTTGACTAATTGGGCTTAAATGGTTAAAAACATATACTTATGTGTCAAAGTGACCATGTATCTGTCATTTATGTATTAAAGGTGCACTGTGTAATTTTTAGCGGCATCTAGTAGTGAGGTTGTGAACTGAGCTAGCTTCTGAGTCTTGCACGAAGAACAACATAGTGACAAAACACGTTTGTCCCTTTAGGGCTACTGTAGAAACATGTCGCCGCATTTCAATGTAATGGGACCTGCGGTGTATGTTGATAGAAATGGCTCATTTTAAGGTAATAAAAACATAACGGTTCATTAAAGGGACTATGTGTACTTTTTAGGTATTTTATTATCTAAAATCAATATTTTTATTCATAAATATGCCCTCAATGGTGTACAAATACCTATGCCAATGATCAGACTAATCCTCGTAAACGAAGAATTTATTATCTTTATATACATGGGACGGGTAGGTCCACGGAGGCTTCCTTGTAGTTCCGCCATCTTGAAAAACTATAATAGCAGAGAGGGACAAAAAGTACTAGGCCAAGGCGTTTCCACAACGCGTTTTCGTTCAGAACCAGCGTCACGTGACTGAAGCCAGCAGAAGCGGAGGCGCAGAGCAGTGAGAGGCGCTTGTCACTGCCGCGGCAAGTTTAAAAGGATGCACACTGCACGATTATTTATACACCGTTCATTCATACATATGCTGAGTCACAGGATAAGGAGTCCTTGTCATCGAAAAAGTCCAAAATCGACCGTAAAAGGAAACGTTACCGGAGATTACAAAAACAAGGGTTAATGTCGGGATAGCTAATGCAGGAGAAAGCTTTCAAAAGAGACCCTGAAGTTTCCTGCTTTCTTCTCGACAGGTAAGTCAATGTTACGGTCTTAATTACAAGCTTTTTTTTCATTGCTTGGTTGTGTACTTTATTATATAGACAGTCGAACATTTATAGTTAAAAGTTAAACAGGCTCTTTGATGAATAGCAGCTATTGAGTAAAGTAACGATAGAGAAGGCTCTGATGATGATGATATCTAACAATGCACGTACTTCAAAAAATATAACGAGTAAAGACGGCATTACTACTAATTACCATAGTTAATGTTTTTCACAGTCAGTAATTGATAACTAACAATCTTTTTTTCGTTGTTTCAAGTTTCAGATTAACCAAGAAAAACTTGAAGTGCTATTATCAGACATCCTGTCATAGCTTTTTGGTACATAACAGCTACCGTAGATGCAACGCGCATTTGAAAAAGTGAGGCGCTGGAGAGCATTATTCGTTTGAATGCAAAATACAATTTCACCACTAGATGGGAGAAATTCCTACACACAGTCCCTTTAAGTAACATCTTTATACACCACTGAAAACATAGTTATGTATATGATATTGCATTTCTGTCAACAGATCCTCCAAAATATTACAAAATGCACCTTTAAGTGAACATAAGCAGTTGAGAGAAAACACACAAGGATATTGGATCTGTGCAGTCGGTCTTAAAGTGACAGCATCCAAATTGGCTGCTGTCGTTATTAATGTTAATCAAATAAAAAAAGAGAAAATCTCTCACTGCTCTTGACTGAATCACTTTTGTCACTTTGATAAGAATAAATGTATATTTAATTTATACACTGAAGACTATGTAGTGTTTTTTTTATACATTTGATACTTTATACAAATTATGTAGTAGCTATTTCTTATTTCTAGTGCTTGAAGTTTTTCAGCATTTCATTTTTGTCTTTGTTTTATTTTAGTTTGTTTTCCCATATACTTGTAATTAGTTTCTTTGTTCTTTTATCAGTTTCAGTAAGCTTTTTTACTCCGGTTCGTATTCGTTTTTTGTGATATTGAAAATGTTGACAGGAATTATGAAATTTTAATCATAACCTTATTTAAAGCTAAAATAACAATATTGTGATACCGTTAACGTGAAATAAAATTGGTCATATCGCACACCACTAGGCCTGGACGAGAAGTTGTATTGAATGCTCAGTTAGGAAGCGCCTGATCTTCCTGATGTTGTACTGGCAAACCTGCATGATCACACCACAAAGCGTAAACTCTTAATGGCTGGGCTAGAAAGGATCTATGTTCTCTGTTAAGACATTGTCCTCCCAGGTTATTTTGAAATTTCAAAATACATTTGAAATGTCGTTATTTCAAATGTAGGCGCATTGTGCGTGGTGAGCGCGCTCATAATCCGCCGGCGCGACCACAACATTGTCCAACATCAAATGGCAAACATAATGCAAGCGGAACGAAACTGCTCGTTCTCTTACGAGAGGTCTCTCGTACTTGCGTAAGAATATCTTACGCTAGGGGGAAAACCTCTTTTCCTCGAGATATTGAAGCCAAAAATTATCCTTAATTTTCCAATAATGTAAAACGCATTGCAGCAGCATGCAGACATGGGCGAGACAGCTCGCGCGCCCATAGGCTGCTCTGCGACAACTGCACCAGCCTATCGATAGAGGCCCCTCATGACGTCAGAACCAATGAGGGCGCTTCGCCCCCATTACGTCATGTCCCGCCGAAAGCGGGTCGGGCTAGGGCTATAAATACGGCCCAGAGAGGCTGGTTTGGTCAGTTTTTCATCGCTGAAGCGAATCAGAACATGACGCATGCACGGCAAGATACGCAAGTACTCGTTCACTCTTCTAGAGAGAACCGAGGTTACGTTAGTAACCGAGTACGTTCTCTTACGAGAGGTCTCACGTACTTGCGTAAGTATCTTACGCTAGGGGAACACAATGTAAAAAGATCGGAAGAGCACACGTCTGAACTCCAGTCACTCTAGTATCTCGTATGCCGTCTTCTGCTTGAAAAAAAAAAAACCCAGCCAACTTCCCGGCGCGTTTGAAGTCGGCCCGTGCCGGTGGGGAGTAGCGCACGTTCAGCAAGCCCAGCTCTGTATTGACCATTCGATGTTCATTTGTACATCCAATTATTGAGCAATTATTATGCTTCGCTCGCTCAAAAGCCATGATATCTCTCGTGGACAAACTAAAATCGTGCGCGCGTTCTACTTCCTAGCTCATTTTCTCATGGGCGAGAAATATTCTCTGGGCGGGCAAAGCAGAGAAAGGGGAGGTAACATTTCTCCTTATGACGTCATAAGGAGGAGATTCAAGATCAGCCCGGTTGAGCTTCCATTTTCTCAAAGGCAGAGAAAAATAGCAAAAGCTTGATTTACACCGATTACAATTTTTAGAAACTTGGGGACCATATACAGGCTAGGGGAACTCATATTAATGTTAAAAAACCTCAGAAAGTGGACATTTCATGTCATGGGACCTTTAAGTTTAGCTTGAAGTGTATCAGGGCCTTTATTCTTTTTTATATGACTTATTGATGCTCTGGCCCATATATTTATTTAGTGGGGACACTGAGTGTTCTGAGGTCTGGATGAAAATCTCCAAAATGATAACAGTAAAAAAAAAAAATATTAGTATGCTGTTCTCTGTGTCTTTGTGAACTTGTTTCTTGAGAGAGTAGAGTAACAGAGGCTGCATTGTCTTCGATTCATGACTCATTTACTGTTGACTTTCGTTTACAATCTAAAGCCAAACGCGCTACAAGACTGAAGATCTCTGTCCTGTGTACGCTCAGGTTTCTTAGTTGCGTCAATTGCTGAATTTGAATTTAAATCTGAAATTAGCTATGATCCCGGAATACATTCTCTCACAAACTCATGTACTGTATGTGGCAGTTGGAAAGTATTTTTGACAACGTGCCATCAAATAACATGAATGCTCAGTGCTCACACATGAATATGTCAGATGTTACACAGTCCAATATCACAACGTGCCCTTTTATTAGGTCACTTTGGCGCTGCATCATTTGCTAATGCTATGGGAACCCCACCCAGAAGTGATTATCTCTAAAGCACGGACAATATTCACACCAATTCATAGACAAATGGAGCTCTACAGTAGCTCTTTTTCTCAGTTGTACATCCCAAACAATATAACTGAAGCCCAGCACCATGTTATCCAGATTTTTGTCTTCATGGTTACAATAACAGTTTATCTTAGCCCAACATGACATTTCCTCATCTTTTCAGTGAAAAAACTGGATTAGTTTCCCTGTTGATCTACGTGTATTCCAAAATGGAATCAGCGATACAGCTAAATAAATTATATTTAACTTTGTTGAGTTGTGAATATGAATTTGCAGTCTGTATTGAATGTGAGGCAATACAAACAAAATAATAGCAAAAAAACATCTTTATATTGAAGATAGAAAGCCCTCGTGTGCTGAACGCAAATCAACATGCAATGCACCAGTTACGTGTTTCGGAAAAATGACTATGAACCCGTTCTTAAATCGGTCAAAAAGACAAATCACTAGTTTTAATCTATCTGACGAATGCTTCGCTGAAATGAATCCGTCAGAGCAGCTAATCAATCAACATCTGATTCACTTGGTGAACTGCAAGGACTTTCAGTGATGGGCATTTTGAAATGTTTCAATATCATTACTGGTTAATAAAGGGGATCTACACACCCATTCTGACTCAGAAACACTAACAGTTTGGTCTGCTTAGTCTTTAAAAGCATGAAGTTTGGCTCTAAGATTGGGTCCATTACACAGATCCCCGCCCATCAAATCAAATAATGTGATTCAAGTTGGACTGTGCTGAGACAGCTTTTAGGCGAATTGCTAATTGCCCCTATTATATTCATCAGAAAGACAGGCATGTGAAAAAAAGTCCAAAGACAACCTTTGGGGAAATCTATTTATTTTATGTACAGTATAGACACACAGTACAGAACAATACATAATATTCACACAGAATGTGTTTTGTGGTTAAAAACATGAGACACAGGACAGTGGAATAAAGAAGAAAAAATTTAAGGTCTAAAGACGTGGTTTTAAAAAGTTGAACAACTTTTAACTTGGGTTTATTGCAGTGAATTCAAAAACACGTTCTTCATATGCAGCCCCTTAGAATAGCTGTTGTGGCCTGTAACTGGTTTCTTTTGTCTAAAGCTATCCAAATGTAATAGTGTTATCCGAAGGAGGACTTGAGGTTTAAGCTGAGAATAAGCTGATATCCCTGCCCTCTCTACAGTTCCTGAGGCATCCAGCAGTTATCAGGCAGTCAACCTTTCCAACAACATGTTTCCATGTTTGCCTCCACTCATGTAACACACCATTACCTGTAAAACCTTGTAAAACCCACTGTTTATTAACTCCATAACTATTCAGAAATAAAAGCTGTAAGAAAACATAAAAGGGGGGTGGTAGGAACATACATACTGTAAGAACTACATAAGACGTCATAAGAACATAATCACAATTAATCACACCTTTAATTAAAATTTGTAATCATAAATATATTTTCAGTTGAAGCTTAACATTTTAATTATTTGACATTTTAAACATTTGTTTAATGGCGTCTTTTAACTAAGTACTATGTATGAAGGTCAGTATCATCCATACCGATATTGATGCCTCTATTAAATTAATAGCAATAAAATGAGTAATTATAGCTATTGAACATTACAGTATTACATTACAGTATTACAGTATATTCACGTAGTTACTTCAGGAGATGCATTCATTAATTGTAATGTGTTAAACAGCAAACATTAATCACATAATTGATATATTGTTGAAATTACTAAAATTGGACTAAGAGCTGTCAAGCACATTATTAAAACCTGAAAGGATAGCAACAAAATGAGTTCTGTAGGTCAGCTGACTACCTGAATACTGGATGACTAGGCTTTCCCATGAATGACTATATATATAT
Organism: Leuciscus waleckii; assembly: GCA_900092035.1. Taxonomy (NCBI): domain Eukaryota; kingdom Metazoa; phylum Chordata; class Actinopteri; order Cypriniformes; family Leuciscidae; genus Leuciscus; species Leuciscus waleckii. The sequence continues at coordinate 443,308 of FLSR01000074.1, forward strand.
CCATCTATCTATCTATATCTATCATGTCCTTACAATATCAATTTTGTATCAGAACTCTTTGTATTGTTGGTCAAAAGTTACAGCATAAGCGGTGGTAAGTCATTCGTTCTTTTTAAGGCCTTTAAATGACTTTGACTGAAATCATCAAACAAATGAACAAATTATATTTTCAGTCTTTTTTTCTTTTCTTTTTTAATCAAAATGTTGGTGCTCCTTAGCCTGGGTTTCCCCATGCTGCCTTGGGCGCAGCGCGATTTTATTCACGCTGCTAGGCAGCCTGGACACCATGGACTAGATTTTCCCCTCAAAAAGGGAATCAATCACAGAACGGGGAGGAAGCAGCAAGACGATGACGACATCTATGCGACACACCGAAGCAGTTTGTTTATATCTATGGATCCAACATGGCATCAGACGCGAAGTTACCTTTCGATGCAGCCTTAGATAGTGTTCTAAGTAGTTTAGAACGCAAGTTTATTTCGTCTTCTTCCTCGTCGAACTTCTGCCGCTCTACAGACGTCATCTGGTATAATTGAAACGATTGGCTATGAGCTACGTACAGGCGCATTTGATAGACATTCGTAGCGCCCAATAAACGGCTCTGGGCATTCGTAAACCACGCCTCAAATACGAGAAAATGAACATATGGTTCCCAGACCACGTCTCAATGAGAAAGAGCTTTTAATGTGTTCTGGCCGTTCATTTGCCCGACAACGTTGTTTGAGTTGTAGACTCAAAGAATGATTTATATATAATACATTAATACAGAATTAGAGATCATTAGACTAAATAAAGCTTGAGATGGGTGTGATGTTCACCTTCAGGGAATTTATAGTCTGTTTGTTGCACATGCCCCTTCAGTTCCATTTAAAATGTGATTCACACATGACGTTACAGTTCTTTAATGATTCATAGTACACACTTTCATCAGATCACTGTGGGAAATAGTGCTGCCCAGGTGAACACTAGGACACAAAGGTATTTGTATCAGCACTTGCTTTTGTTAGGGTCCTGCTGTTATCCTTGGAACTAAACTCTGAGGTCTTGATGGAAAAAGGGAGAGTCACAGAAAACAGATTTATCTCATTCTTCTTGAGAGAGTGATCCAACTGTGAGCGGCTGGTTCAGCTTTCAAGAGCCCCAGCCCCCTGCTGGCAGCCTGACTCTCCTCCAGAACCCCCCTATCGGAAGGGCTCGCAGCAGGCTTGACTTGTGGTGTGATAAGCATTCAGCTGTTGTGACCAAACCCACCCAACAATCTGACAGTGATTTTGAAAAGACAGGAACATAAAGTAACATCACTCATGCCCTCTTTTTCTCCAACGCACAGATTGTTTCACATAGTCATTTGTGATTTAACTTGTGTGCGCATGCCAAAATGCTCATTAACACTAACAAACACGGAACATTTTAATGAATAAACAAAGTACAGCTGATATCATAAACAGACTTTTTGTTTCCTTCCCTGCAAGATATTATTATTTTATCTCTGTAGGTGGTCAGTGAACGGATTTGTGCTGCCTTTTGTGCCTGTACTGTTGTTGTGAAATGCATCTGATGTGCATGTATTTATCTTAAAAATGATTTCTCACTGCTTCTTGAAGATTGCCATTACAGTATATCTATATTTAAAGTTGCAATATGGAAGATTTTTTTGTTCAAAAATTCATGGAACTGAGCAAGTACAATTTTTATTTTTATTTTTATTGATTCACTTCCATTGCAAAGATTGTACGTTATTTATTAACTTAGGGGCCACTTACATGACACAGTTTTAACTGAAAACCGAAAACTTTTAATGTGTTCTGGCCGTTCATTTGCACGACAATGTTGTAGACTCGAAGAATCATTTATATCTAATACATTAATACAGAATTGGAGATTATTAGACTTAATAAAGCTTGAGATGGGTTGATGTTCTTGCACATGCCCCTTCAGTTCCATTTCAAATGTGATTCACACATGACAGTTACAGTTCTTTAAAAAAAACTGAGCAAGTACAAAAAAATCCTTAGAATTGTGCACAAGTACACAAATTGGTACTATATCATTTAGTAGTATAGTGTGAGTAGTGTGTTCACACTAAAAACTTCATATTGGACAACTTATGCACTCAAATGTTACAGTTTTAATTGCATAGCAGAAGGGCAGGGGCTATTAGAATCCAATGTTGAATGACAAAATAACCTTATAAAATTCATACATTATATGGTTGAGTACATGCTGCAGAGGAAAAGTGTACAGTGTATTGTGCGTCATTTGGGACACAACTCTTGCATTACCCTGATTCACAATGGTGAGCTTTGTTATAATAATCATTTATTATTTGAGCTATCAGGAAATGTCAGTTTCACGTCATTCGTCATTGCTTGGTTATGTTACATCCGTGAAAAAGCAGAAGAAGGTCCAGCTATTACAGTGCCACGTGTTAAGGCCCTGATGATATACCATACAAACGAAATCTCAAACAAAATAGGCCAAAACAAAGTCCGTTTGGAGTTCAGGTCAGTCGAGGTCAGATGTACGCACGTAAAAACCTGAAAACACCAGAGACCTGCTTTATATAGAAACTTAAGTTGTAATTCTGACTGAAAGTGACTGACTTTTTTTTCATGTTTAAGCGTGTACAGCTGCTTGCTTTAAAGCTTGTTATATAAAGTGCTGTATAAATAAATGTGAAATTACTTGACTAGAGTGCCAAATTGCAGAGCTCATGCAAAGATTTCTTTATTAAGGCAGTGTGTCCACCAAAGCGTTTTTAGCCAGCTGAAAACACTAGGCACTCTGCTGAAAACGCATTTCTGTGGGCGCTTGAGAGCATTTTGGCAGCGTTGCGTTTTTTTCAGTTGAGACACTTTGCTTGTTAGGATACGGAATATGAATATCCGCGAAAGTGTTAACTATCCCATTTCACACATATTTTGTTTCTGTGTTATTCTATTTTAAAATGTCGATACAATGTAACGTATTTTCTCTGGCTCTTGTTTTAAAATATTTGTTCCGTTATTATGTTTGTTGTAGTCATCTGTTGACATTGTACAAGCAGAATGTGGCGGTTGGTCGGTGTGGTATTAGTCCCACCCCTCCTCCACTGTGATTGAACGGTTGGGTAAAAAGTGATAGTGATGAGCGCTGCGTTTTACCCAAAGTTGAACATTCTTCAACTCTCGGCAACCAGTATAAAACTCTGAGCGCTTCAGCGTGAATAAAAACGCTCAGTGTCTCGTTACGCTCATGGCGTTTAAAAAATGCGGCGCTCCCATCCAAAACAATTGGAAAAATAATTCAGATTTACACAGAAACTGACAACTAAAACCAACTCTGACGCCATCTTTATTCTTTAGTTTAACTGACACAGAATGGAATGCACAGGATTGTCTGATATCAAAGGCAGCAACACAAGAAGTGAAGCTAACATTGGATTCAGATATGCCTTGTTACCTTCCTACCTTGGAATGCATCCTATGAAGTCAGCATTTTTAAGCTGTAACTGCATTACAGTATTGCGCTGCCACACTGGTCAAACTGCGTTATTGCAGGCCTTTACAATAAGAGATTCGACTATTTATTTATTTGTATTTTTTCGGACATTGTCGATAATATCAACTAGTCGTTTCATCCCTAGCAACAACTAAGAGACTATACAAGATTTAAAAGCGATCCAGAGTTTGCTTTTTTTTTTTCTGGCTCGAAAGGTAAGATATCCAACAATCTTTTTGCTGAATGTCATTGTCCACTGGGGGTGGTTGAGGAGAGACCTCGACATGATTGCAAAGTGCTTTGGGTGTACAGTAGTACATATGAAAAGCGCTATATAAATAACTCATTCACTCATTCATTCATTCATTCATTGTTGCCTAACTTTTGTAATGTTATTTGTTTTAAATCAGTTATTTGCAATGATTTAAAACAACAAAGGCAGGTACCTATTCATTTTAAGTTGTCTTTTCTCTTTGCGGCCATGAATTGTTAGGACAAAAGTATTTTACAAGGTTGGTCTTTCTGTTTTCTTAGATGGCTCTTTGGACTCTGTGAGTGTACTTGCCACCAAAGAAATGCTTTTTCTCCTTGATGAAGACCACCAATGGAGCAAGAGTCAACCTGAGGGCCAAATGAGCAGTGGGAAGGTGACTGTTCAGGAAACTCAGCCAATCAGTTGCCTCAGTTCCGTTCATCTGTTCTCATCCAATCCATGCCAGGTGGACCTAAAACTTTATGATGAGGTGTGTGTGTGTGTGTGCATCTTTACATGTTCTCACTTAAACCACAGAGAACTTAAGAGCAATTATCTAAAGTATGAAACCATTAAACAATATGGCTACTACATGGATAGAATAAATGGAGGTTTTTGTTGCTTGTTTAATTTTTTTCACAGATGGCCAAGAAAGAAAAGACATGGTCTTTACATGCTGAAGATGAAGAGCTGGTACAAGACCTGGTGGACTGGATCACAAAGCAGTGGGAAAAAATGTTTGGTGTCAAACTGGCTACTATCAAGCAGTAACCTCTAGCCACAGTGCTAAAGAAAATGAAGATTCCTGCCTCAATCTACCTGCTTTTAATCTGTATTACTGTCTTTGTGTAAATGTTGACTGTTTGTCTTTTTTCTCCAAATTACCCTCACAAATTCCCTTTTTACCTTCTCTTGGTTGTGCTAATGTCTTTGTGCAAATTGTGTAGTAACAATGCTGCAATTCTGAGTGTGTTTTTGTACAAAAAAACACCAACATACCTTATAATACATAACTATGCATGCATTAAGTTGATTTATTTTGAATTTTGTAGATGTTTGAATATGGAATTGAAGGGGTGTTTGTTTCTCAGGGTGAAAAGCCTTTCATTGTGCTCTCAGAAAGGTTCATAATTGGGTTATGCAGGTCACAAGATAATAACAGCTTTACTTGAGTGTTCGTGGTGTTAATTCAATGGTAGTTGTTAAGACATGTTGCTGAACTAAATACCATCTTACTCTTTGAAATTTCTGTTGAAGAAGTTTCTCAACTGTAAATGTGTACACATTAATTTTTTCTGTGAACTAGCACTTGCAGTATTTTTTTTGTGTGTGTTGATTTGTTTTATAAGGAAACCGGCATACATGTATCTCATAAATGTAAAGTTTAACAATTGTTTTTGTTTTTTTGTTTTTTTTTGCCAAGTTACAAAATATTCTATTCCAGCACTTCTATAGAGCATGTAAAAAGAGAGCTAGTGACTACACTTTAAAACGTAATGGTCACGGGAAAGGAAAACTCAAATGGCTGTGAAGAGCCTGAAGAGAATATTTAATATTAACACATGCAGTTTTGTACCATGTCATTTGTGTCATTCAGATGTTCTTATTTCTTTATAATTGGTCTAAAATAATAGTGAAATGGCACATTGTTGTTAACAACGTTGAAAGCATACTGTCAGTCAATTTGAAATGTATTTAATGTGTATTTATTTATCTTTGTACTGGTCTCCAATAAGGAAACATGATAACTTTTATTTTTGTAAACATAATAAAGTATTCAAATCTTATACATCTTTTCATTATGTCCTATCAATGGCAGAGAAATAAGGAAATGAAAATTGATTGTTGCACATAAGTTGGTAAAAATTTGTTTGCCAACTTCACGTTCCTAGGTAAGTATTGTACATATTTTATAATATAGGTATATAGGCAAGTATTTTATGTTAACAACAGTAATTATTGCACTCCCTTGCCCACCTCTTTTCAGTCCTTTATGACAAATTTTTTTTTTTATTTTATTTTTTTTATTCAGCAGACAAATTGTATGTAGAAACGTCTGCACAGAAATAATTGAGTTTGTTCTCTGGTTCATATAAGAACATGCAAACATTTAGTGTAAATCTTGCATAGACATGTCAAGCCCATGTGTTTAATGTTAAGCAATTGTTTGTGATGTACTACATTTGCAGGAAAAGGAATGCCTCTGCGTCTTTTGAAATAATGTATTTAGGTGAAATGAAAGGGACAAAAATCGTGAATATTATAGCTATATGTATGCATCTGGCTATTATATTTTGGTATTGCTTTTATTGGATGCTGATATATGACAAGGTTGTGTGCCCTAAATGAGAATGTCTTGTGAATGTCTCACTGGAATGTCCAGTGAAATTCAGAAATTTGAATTGGGGTAGCAAACAAGATACAGAATTGCATTGTGAATTTGAATTAAAGGTAGTAGAATTAAACGTATAATTTTAACTAGAAAAAGAATGTTCATCAAAGAGAAAAAAAGGCAAATAGTAACATCAGACAGAAATGATGCTACATAATTTATTATGTATTTCATACATTCAATTATTTTTAATAACTTTATTTTATAGTGACAACACTTTATTACATTTGTTTAAATTGTATAGGCTATAGCAAGTTAATAAATTCCCCTTCCTCTCATTTCAATTCAACTTCCATGTGGCCAATTCAGTTAATTTTCCTCAAAAAGTGATTTTTTTTTAATTTTAAATACTACATTTTGCCCAAAGCCTTACGAATTGTATGTTTATTATACTTAATATTTTACAGTGGAGACTGGAGGGGGTTTTGTCGGGAAACAAATGAGCTCAGGTTTCAGATTTAAAGGCCTAATTAAGTGTGGGTGTAGTCAGAGGAGGTGAAAACTGCTTTGGATGGATGTTCACTGATGTGGGTTACAATAAAAACAGTGTTTGGGTTAACGTGAAAAAAAAGTGGGTGGAAGTTAATTGAGAGATAAGTGAGTGACACGCTGTGTCGGGTTTTGATCAAACGCACAAGCATTGTCCAACAGCTCAGGACAGGATAGCATACTAATCGCTTGATAGACGAAGGTATGTGAATGTTTTTGTTCTTTCTTACCTTGTTTAAAGTTTAATGGAGCTGCGCATACGGGGGCAGCATGTGACTTTTGAGCGTTTAGAATTAATTTTATTGATACCAAGTTGCCGCGTTTAAAACTTAAAAGAAAGTTTGACCATCTCAGGTTGATTATACGCGGTAAATTCCGATTGTGGATTTTTAAAAAAATGTTTATTATATAATCATTGGCACATGAAACAGCGAATTTAATGACTAGGTGTTTATTATATTAATCATAACATTCTTGTAGTTTAGACATGAACAATGTTCTGAATGCATGGCTAGGTAAACTCCAACAAACGATCAAATGTGTATTATTATACAATAATTTGTAGTTACAGTATTTACTAGTAACTTAGTTTTTCATTGTTTTTATCAATTAGCTATATATTTTTTGCGTTTTTCAAACATCTGGTCTGTATATCTGAATATTGATTATACGTAATGTTGTAATTTTAGCCTCATTTAGAAATTAAGTCACCATGGGCAATAGGCTATTACTTGTCACTGTTTAATACATTTTGTAAGTGTTTTCCAATACCCTTTCACATGTGTTAGAGTAGTGTCAGTAGGTTACTCTAAAGGTTTTATTAATTCACTCATTTTACTTCAAGTTAGAATAGTCAGACATCTATCAATGATCATACCTCAGCTGAGATTAAAGTCTTTATATTTTCGGGGGTGTTATGATAGTCTTTTCTGAAAAGTCTGCCATGAGTGATAGTCCCTTATGAGAGTGCTGCAGCAATGTAGCTGCTGTTTTTTTAATGGCCTATCTGTGCCACAAGTCTACAGAAAAACTGAATCATCATAGATCATTGTATTTGCTAACACACCTCTATATCAGCGACACTCGGTGACTTCACTGGTTAAATAGTGAATTTAAAATGGGAAATGTCTGAGTACATAACTTTTCACAACACACTATTCTAGCTATCTCTTGACCACAAAACCTCAGTCTTGGTTCTTTATGTCAGATAGTGACCTGCCATGACTTGTCCTTTGCTTTGAAGCTCCAATAGGGTGAGGTCGCTGATGTTGGCAGGCAAGAGAAGCTATTCAGTCCATTTACATTTACAGAACATGACAAACATGGATTTAATGGGTTTCCGATGTTTGAAATACTGTCATTTTGGGGCTGTCATTAAAATATTTATTCACAATAAAAATTTCTGGCTAGTGTATTTGTAATCCTTTTTATGAAAAAAATGACGTTCGTATTAATATATGTGCACTGAATATGTATAAACTTGACACTGGACAGAGGTAGATTTTTTTTGCAACAGTGCTCTTGTTTCACTCAGGCAAAGTTCTGTATATTCATAATAATCTATCTTTATCTATAACTCCAAAATGCTTGGGAAATGCAAACATTTTACGTGGTTACACCACCTGACATTTTTAGAGTCATTAAATTTTCAAAACTTTTATGAATACAAATAGTGCTTTTATAAGAACTTGATTTGTTTTAAATAAATTTTTTTGTTTTGTTTGTTTTTTAATCGTATTGGGCACTTATACAGTAGTCAAAATTTAAAGTGGATCAAAAAGGTAATCAAAGTTGTCCTAAGGCAAGAACGGGTTTTGTTCAAAATTCAAGTATAACTTGGATGAAAGGTTTTGATCCACTTCAAATGATGACTGCTGTATTTCCCTTAGGCTAAACATGAACCCATTAAGAGTGTCTGAGTGTGAGTGTGTGTGAACTTGTATAGTTTTCTTTGTGAGGATCAGTTTGTCTTTTAGACCATCCTAGTGAGGACAGAATAAAGTGATGACCTTTTGGCCTTTAATTTTATTAAGAATAAGTTAAAGTTAGGGTTAGGAATGCATTATATCAATGAATGTTCTCTCAAAGATAGTCATGTGTGTGTGCATGCATATATGTATTGAACACTGACACCTGCTGGTGCTGTGACTTGTATTTCATCAACAAGTATAACATAATGAAGCACTTCATTATATCCTATAAATGTAATATGTTACAGTGTTAAACAAATGCAATTAATAATATGCATTGGTTATTGCATTAAATCTCAAACATGTTCACCATATTGTGCTGGACTTTTATTTCATGTCATCTGTAAAACATTGTTTCTGATACTTCTGTTAGCCACAACTGAGGCCATTTACTCTAATGGTTGTCCCAATTTAAATGCCTCTATGATTCTACTACCTCCTCCTATCTTCTGCAGATCGGACAGGTCTCCTGTGTTGGTGGCAACATGAGTTGGAGCTTCTTGACGCGCTTGCTTGATGAGATCTCCAACCATTCCACTTTTGTGGGAAAGATCTGGCTCACTCTCCTCATCATCTTCCGAATTGTCCTGACAGTGGTGGGCGGTGAGACCATCTATCATGATGAACAGAGCAAGTTTGTGTGCAACACTTTACAGCCCGGTTGTGATAATGTATGCTATGATGCTTTTGCCCCTCTATCACACGTTCGTTTCTGGGTTTTTCAAATTATTATGTCACCACACCATCCATTATGTACCTCGGCTTTGCCATGCACAAAATTGCTCGAATGGCTGATGACGAATACCGACCACATAAACGCAAACAGTCTATGGTTCATCGTGGAGTGAGCCATGACTATGACGAGGCTGACCAGATGGGTGAGGAAGTTCCCATGATCTTGGAGGAGATTGAGCCATCTGAGAAGGATAGTAAAGCGGTATCTACAGCCAAGTCTGCTGCTGAATCCGACATTCCAGCTACGAAGCATGATGGTCGTCGTCGCATCAAGAGAGACGGTCTTATGAAAGTATATGTGTTACAATTAGTCTCTCGTGTTGCCTTTGAGATAGCCTTCCTTTTTGGCCAGTATGTTCTGTATGGTTTTGAAGTGCACCATCATACATTTGCACTCGGAGCCCTTGCCCACACACGGTGGACTGCTTTGTCTCACGTCCCACTGAAAAGACAATCTTCCTGATCATCATGTATGTTGTCAGTATACTCTGCCTTGTGCTGACTGTGCTGGAAATCCTTCATCTGGGAATTGGTGGCATAAGGGATGGTCTCCGCAGTCGATCGACTCGGAGGTTCCCCGTACATAGGCCTTCAACATCCACCATCTGTCATCGCCTTGCCAATGCCCCACCGGGATATCAGGCTGCCCTGAAAAAGGACTCTTCTGGCAAGCTTAAGGCTGAGTTCCTGGGAGACTCAGGACGGGAGTCACTGGGTGATGACAACACTAGTCGTGATCTAGACCGTCTACGGAGACACCTAAAAATGGCACAGCAACATCTGGACAAGGCATACCACTCTGAGGAAGTAGGGCCTTCACATAACAGCGGTCCAGACTCTAACAGCATTGCAGTTGAGCAAAACCGACTAAACCAAGCACAGGAGGGCTATGTCAGCGCTGAGGAGAAAGGTTTGTTTTGGGTTACACTTCATTCTTCCAAATATTTTTTTTTTTAAATGAACTCCAACTAACTTGCCAAATGTGGGTAAAAATCAACCATGGTGTGCAATGCTTTGAACCATAACGGTGCTCACATTTACCGTTGCTCAGTAAAATCTTGCGAGCAAAATCCATTAATTTCAAAAAGATTTTTTTTTTTTTTTTGCGTGAGGGCAAAAAGGTTTCCTACATATATTTAGCTTATTTTCAATTTAGAATCATGCTGCAAATTTGCTTCACCTATTTTATTTTCTGTGCGAGTTCATGACTACACTATTGACAGTGGACCTTTTCTTGCCCACAAATGTATGCTGAAATATCGCTAATGTATCTACTCCATTCGCTCACCAGAGTAGAAGCGCAGCGTAGCGTTGTATGTAGGGCGAGGTATCGCAAAGTGGACGTGCACATTCTATTGTCCGTTTGTGGTCAACAATATTGTTATGTATAAGGACATTAGATAACACCCAGTTCTGGCATGAAACTCTAGATGGCGCAGGCTGATAGGTCCTTAACTCATTTGGTAGCTTTGCATCGTCATCTACATAGCGCAGCTTATTGGTTGCTGTTGCATCAGCAGCCAAAGAGCTGTTGAGCCAAAAGGCTTGTTTGAGATGAGCAAAATCTGCGCAGAATCGATCAGCGGTGATCAGCGCGAGATGCATGCCGGTTAGAAATGTGTCCGAGTGCGTCCCGCCTTGCTCTGATGTCATGCTGACGTATGTCAAAAATCTCTCGCGAGCGCAAGGCGCACGTGTCGGATTCTGCAGTCGAGTGCAGTTGCTCTCCACTGACTGCGCTGATCAAAAGCATGATGGGAAACGACTTGCTGACGACACCGCTTAATGCTCATTGGTTTAAACAACTGTGATGTATTATTCTCTTTTAAAATGTTTGATTTTAAAACTCTAATATCAGGTTTTATGTGTATATGTTATGTTTGAATATTCCCAAACTATCTGACAGTGCGATCTCTTTGGGTTATGCAATTTAATTTTTATAAAAAAAGAAAATAAATAAAAACACATATGTCTGTATTAAAGAAAAAAAATAACAAAATACATAAAAACACATATGTCTGTATTAAAGAAAAAAATATTGATAAACATGTATTTGCAATGGAATTAAATAACAAGTACTTGGGTGTCTTGTTCATTTTATTTATTTTCATATAAAAGCAACAGAAATTGAATTACATCCAGTTTATTAGCAACACTGTGCACGAGCGTGAATCCCGCGATATCCATCTTTGATCTCGCAGGTGTCAGATCCACTACGAGAAGAGAGATTTGTCCGGCTTGCCTGCGCTTTTTTCACTCCTCCTCTCACTGCAGCCGCCTACTCTCGCATACATTTCAGGCAAGGCAAGGCGCATCTCAAACAAGCCTAATGTTTTCATTAGCTATGCTGACGTGTGTAGTTGATTTGATGCAGCATCAGAGCACGCTGTCTTTCTATATCATCTCAACAGCTTTTCACTTATCAATTAGGTTATGTCAATGATACATCAAATGATTTATTATGATACTTGCTCAGGTGGTTGTTGGGTTTTTATCTCTATCAGCTTGCAATGTATATCTATTGTTAATGAGAATATACAGGGCGCGTTTCTAGAGTTAAAGGGTTAGTTCACCCAAAAATGAAAATGCTGTCAGTAATTACTCACCCTCATGTTGTTCCAACCCCTTAAGACCTTCGTTCATCTTCGGAACACAAATTAAGATATTTTTTATTAAATCTGAGAGCTGGCTCACTCCTCCATAGGCTTCTAAGGGACTGAAACTTGCTTGCCCAGAAAAGTTATTAAAGAGATCGTTAATATAGTCCAAGTGACTACAGTGGCTCAATCTTAAGTTTATAAAGCGACGAGAATACTTTTTGTACGCTAAAAAAATAACGACTTTATTCCACTATTCATTTCCTTCTCTCTGGGCCTCGAGTTATTTCATGTAGTGTTTCAACGCAGCGCGTCTGTGTTGTACGCCACACGCATCACACACATGACCCGCGTCGGCAAATAGTGAGCTTACGTGGTGATGTGCAACACAGACGCGCTGCGTTAAAACACTACGTGAAATAACTCGAGGCCCAGAGAGAAGGAAATGAATAGTGGAATAAAGTCGTTATTTTTTTAGCGTACAAAAAGTATTCTCGTCGCTTTATAAACTTAAGATTGAGCCACTGTAGTCACTTGGACTATATTAACGATCTCTTTAATAACTTTTCTGGGCAAGCAAGTTTCAGTCCCTTAGAAGCCTATGGAGGAGTGAGCCAGCTCTCAGATTTAATAAAAAATATCTTAATTTGTGTTCCCTTACAGGGTACGGAACAACATGAGGGTGAGTAATTACTGACACAATTTTCATTTTTGGGTGAACTAACCCTTTAAGCCATTCGGCATGGTGCCCAAGCACACATAGTCATAGGCCACTACTGTGAAGACATTCGGCAAGGTAGCCCAGGCACACATGGATATTAAAAACATGCGGTCTCATGACTCTTAAAAGAAGTAAAAAAGTTAATATGTCTTGGCGTAGCAGATCTATTCTGCCAAGACCAAATACATTAACTTTGTCATATCCATTACCATTACCATGCCAATCTATCCGAGAGTTGTCGACAGAATGTCTGTACTGTATGTTATTTTATGATTGTAGGCTAGTTGCAATTAAATACAATCATTGCTAACCTCAGTCACTGAACATTATACTGAATTACTGAATTAATTGGGAATTTCACCCAAAAATCCGGTAACAATAGCAATCTTCCTCCACGCAGCTGATTTCCGTATTTTGTCTTCAAAGAATCTGTGGTTTGTGGCATATAATTCAGGGTATTTCCTAACTTCTTAGAGATTTTCATCGTCCCTTTTTTTTATCGCTATGCTATTCTAGGGATGGGCAATGTCAGTCCTGGAGTAGGCTACCTCTGTCCTGCAGAGTTCAGCTCCAACCCTAATCTAACACGCCTGAACAAGCTATTCAATGTCTTTAGGATTACTAAGGCTACAGGCAGGTGAGGTTTTTTTTTTTTAAATCAGGGTTGTAGCTAAACTCTGCAGGACAGCGGCCCTCCTCAGGGTTTAGCTAAACTCTGCAGGACAGCGGCCCTCCAGGACCGACTTTGACCATCCCTGAGCTACTCCGTGCTATTGAAGTCAACTGAAGTGTCTTATGACCTGGTACCTCCAGTAGGTGGCAGCACACGACAGTGAATGTTACCACTACAGGCAAAAGTTACATAATGCTTTCGCACTGAGGTTAGTGTAATAAAAAAAAGGGCAAAATGAAAGATTATAAAGGGCTACGTTTATTATACTTTTTCCCCCCTATTGTATGTTTAGACTTTATTCAAGCTGTATGAATGTAAAACTAAATGTATCTTGCAGTACAGAGTGAAGTCAGTAGCCTATGTACATTAATGGTGGTTTGGGACAAATATATAATGTAATTGAATGAAAAAATTTAGTGGTGCTCTTTGTCGTGGCAGGATTTTGAACAGCCTCCTAAGTCGTAGCGCTGCACTGTGGACAGGTGTGGCACTGCCGGTGTGCGTGCATTCATAGAAAACAATGTGTTGGAATAAAAAATAAAACAATTCAACCTGTTCTTACTCCCTAGGTGTCTGATTAAATGCCAGATATCCAAGACTTTTACACATCACTATACAGATGCCATTGCAACGTTCACAGTAAACCCAAAGCTTTAAATGAGAAACATTTGTAGACGTGAAGTTCATGGGAATTTTATCATCATGAAATTATATGCTGGGGTATAATTTTGTCATTATGACATGATATTTTGGGGTATGAATTTCACTCATTATCAGACACCTTGGGAGTGAGGTGTTTCTTTAAATGGATGTCAATAGTGGAGAGGCTTCAATACACTGAATTCAGTAAGCTAACTTTTGTGAGGAAACGGTTGATCACTTTATGAATTTGCACACTGTGGCTAATTTTTAACATGTTAAATATTCACTTTGAAATTTGCTAGATTTGGAGCTTAAAACTAAATAAATGTTTTATAATAGAAGTTGCAGAATTTTTCAACGGGTTGAATTCACTTTCTTTTGTATGGTTTTCACAAACAATGATTGACTGTCTAAAACTGAATGTGATTCAGTAATTCATAATCAGATTTCAAAATAAAAATATTTAAATCTGTGATTTCTGATATTTTTGTTTTGGATAGAAGTTCTGAATGTGCAATAACTTAATTTTGTAGCCAAAAAGGTCATTTCAAACCCTGTACATAAGATATGGATAATTATTTCTAGTCAAATATGGAGTGCATGTCATCAGAAATTGCCATGTTCTAATGTGTCAATTTACTCACCCTCAAGTTGTTACAAACCTGTTTGAATTTCTTTCTTTTGCTGAACATGAAGGATGATTATTTTAATTCTTTTTTTATTATTTTTTTTCATACTATGGAAAACCCCATTGGAAGTCAACCCCATTGACTTAAATGGGGCCCATCAAGTGTTTGGTTAGCCATATTCTTCTAAATATATTTTGTGTTCAGCAGAAGAAAGAAATTTGTCTAATGTTTGGGACAACATGAGCAAATGATAACAGGATTTTCATTTTTGTGTAACTCCCTTTAACTGAAAGTTTTAGACCTTTTATTTAGTTTTACAATGCTAAATGAATAGTATTTTGACAAAATGTTTGAAATTATGTGCACAAATGAGATGAAGGCTCTTTTTTTACTGTTTGATCAATTCTGTTTTCCTTAATTTGTAAGTCACTTTGCATTTCTGCTAAATTAATAAATATCAGAGGCTTAGAAATACCCGTTATTCTGTATTAATTTATCTGCATTTTGCATTTTGGCTGCCAGGTTGAGATTATAGCCATAAAATCCAAATCAGTGACGCATGGCACTGTTTAATGCTTCTATAAAATGAATGTGTCCTTAGTTTCTTAACTTCACCAGTTATCATTTTTATCATAATCAAAATGTTACAATTGTATGCAAAAAAATCTGGCCTGGTAGGTCAAAGGTCTTACTCTATTGAATTATTTTAGAGCCATTCTTTTTCACTGTGCCCTTGAGTAAACCTAAAATGCTTAATGGGACTATCCAGTTTGTAGCTTGTTTTAAAGCATCTGCTATATAACCCATTGTGCTTTAATGCAGCGTTTCTCACCCTGGTCCTGGAGAACCCCCAACACACCATGTTTTAGTTGCACATTTGACTTGAAGCAGTGCTGCGCAGACCCATCAATGTATGACATCAAAGAACCGCGAGAACGATTGGAGAGCAGACGGCTCTGTATGATTTCGAACTTGATAAATATTCTGAATGTTCCGATCCAATCTGACTTCTGACGTGTAATGCTGCCTGAATCATAATCATACACTGTTCATTCATTGGCCAGAGGAGAACTCTATTTTCTATTTTGTTCTTAGGGCAAAAATGAATAAAAATAACTACATAATAATGACACGTCTCTTTCAAACATTTATTCTTTATTGACATATGTAAGGTGCATTTTTTTAAATTAGTGTACAAGGTTAAGATTATTTACTCTGCAAATGGCGGTTTAATTCAAGTAGGCCTATACGTTTCTGCAGGACAGTAATAGGAGTTACCAGACAGGGGGCGAGGCCATAAACATAGGGGCGTTTTCACCACCTTACCTGATTTGCCCACGTCACAGTGAGGGTAGGGTTTAGGGGTGGGGTCGGGTCGGGTGAAGGGCATAATTTTCATTGAATGATTTATAAACACCCACCAGTTTGAAAACATTCACAAATTTAGAAACACCCACTTTTGTTCCGCAGAGACCCCATGCTCATTTAATTTAGTACAAGCTGTCTTATTTGCATAAAGAAATTTAAAAAAGTTATAGAGCAATATTTTTTGCTAATTTTTGTATCAACAGTTGTCATGTTAATGACGGTTAAAGTTTGATCAAGTTAAAGTTACAAGTAGAGGTTATCTATCTACAGTATTTTCTTAATCCACACAGCATTTAAAATAGCTGACTTGTGTTTGAAAAAAACAACAACAACAACATTCTCACCCCTTACAGATAATCTTAAAGCTAAACAACTCTAGAGTGTTAGATGCAGTTGCACTCTTCTGGTATGATGTTAGGTAGGGTCTCGTACTTGAATGAGTATCCCCCGTCTGAGGTGGTGGTGAAACGGAGGGACTTCATGCTCTCTGGAACAGGGGCGCAGCACTGGTTGATCCCGAGTAGGGTGGTAGTGCGCTCAGTGCTGGAACATTGCCATGGCAGTAGTAAAATGTGAAAGCTTTAGGATGAACAATCCAGTTGTTCCAGCCAAGGTCCTCGAAGGAGATTTCGATCTGTTTTTTTCTGCAATCTGCGTCCTCAGAAGCAGGTCTCCTGAGATTTTCGATAGCAGCCGGTGACCAAGGGATTTTGGACGCCCTGCGGGAGCGGTCAGGGCCGCTTGAGAGTGTGTGGAGGTGCAGAAAGGGTGTTTTATCTTCTGAATCATAGCAAATGCAGGATGGGCAACGGACCTGCAGCATGAAAGGGCCATCAGCCATGGCAATGTGGAGATGGGGAGCTAACTTATAGGTGGTCCAGCCATCAGGGCAGCGTTTGATTGGACTGTCAGATGCTTGGAGCAGCTCCTGGTAATAGTGAGAATGAAAAGGGGTGCTGAGATGTTGTTAGAAGCGATGGTCTCTCCAGCATAGAACCAGAAGTGGGCAGATGTGATGACAGAGTCCTGGCTGTCCATAGAGGGCTGAAAGTAATAAGTAAAGTGACGGGATGCAGCATCTGAGGAGTGATCAGGCATATCCTTGCATGTAGACTCTGAAAGTTAATAAGAAAGGTCCGAATGTGTATCAAATGAAACAATGTCAACATGGCAAGATAACCCTGTTGCTTTAAAATGTGATTAAATAATTTAGGCGGATCAATGTGTCCACGATTCAATTTTATTTTAAAATCTTTTATACCATTTTTAACAAGCATTTAGATTGTATGACTCTAAAAATGTCATGTAGGCTAACTATGAAGTAAAAAGTTAAAAAAAAATTCTTCCACATAGTGAGCACCTCTTAACCATAAAAAAAAGTCCTATATTTCATTAGGTTTCGCTTTTTTATTAACCTTGCATTGTCTTTAAAAGAGTACACACTTCTGTGTTGCTTCACACCACAAGATGATTTGACTGACAGAGTATTTAAAATATTTACATTTTAAATATTTATGATATTATTATAATAATATTGATAATATGTAGTTATGTTATTCATGTTGAAGCTGCATATTTCTCTAAGAAAGCTATTGGAGCTTACCTGAGCTTGGGAACAGAATAACCTGTGAAGACTCCTGATGGTGTCTTCTTCCTACTCTTGTCTCCCTAGTCATTCGTGAAGCTACATGCTGAGCAACTCTGTTCACTGCTTGCCTTGTTGGTAGCTGCAGCACTGGCAGAGGAGGCTCATCCATCTCCAAACCTTCTAGGATCCGTCTTTTCAGCCAGCCAAGCACCATGTCACGCGGCAATTCATCTCCTTGACAGGCCTGGACCAGTGGAGGTGAAAACAAAGCCCACAGCATCAGGGCACAAGCAAATGAAGACAAACAGCAGGTCCAGGTCAACATCCTCAAAACTCAACAGAGGATAAAGCAGACTAAATATGACAAGCAGACTAAATATGACAATTTTAAAAAAAACTACAAAAAAAAAAAAAAAAATATTTAAGCCCTCAAATAAATTCTGTAATATATATAAACAGACACAAAACAGATATTTGGTTAATATTTTTTGGTCTCTTAATA
>FLSR01000074.1:462194-476573 GCA_900092035.1 Leuciscus waleckii
TGTGTGTGTGTGTGTGTGTGTGTGTGTGTGTGTGTGTGTGTGTGTGTGTGTGTCAACAAAAAATACTTATTAGTAACATGAAAATGAGCTTTCTTTTGATTTTTTAAAATGATTTTTCTTCGCCATGTTTCCTGGAAGTACGGGTAGGAAGTTGACAGCCTCATGTGACAGGAAGGAAGTGAATACCTTTTTTTTTTCTTGAAATCCTTTATTTGGTTGTTTGCTTGCATGTCATTTAGACATAAAACATGGATAACATCTAGAAAAATACTTACAAAAGGAAAATGACAACTGTACACTGCTTAAATATTAACTAATGTTAACAAATGAAACCTTGTTTTATCTCATTATATATAAAGTGTTACCATGCTGTCTTTGAACTAAAATTAGCTGAGCCCCCATTTTAAAAGTAGAGTCTTTTTCACGGCAAACACTTTGACTCCTTATTTTTGTTAGTCACATTTAGGTTTAGACCAGTGTACCTAATGGGTGGTGTGGCTTATGCATGGATTGCTTTTGCTTCTTATAGTCAACATAATGGAATATGCATGACCATGGAAATATGTCTAAGCTTTCTGTACTGTGCCGGCAGGTGGGGAAAACCTACTAAGATTGCAGTTTGCTAATTAATACAGTTTGCTTTTCCAGATTTGCTGTCTGTAAAATGTAGGAAATATCATATAGTAGCCTATAATTATATAGATATTATTAGTAGTAGTAGTATTAATTCAATAGAAAACTTAAAACAATTAAACTCGTCATATTCTTCAGTATAAGCACATCTGCATACTTTTCTCTGTTTCAACACAATAAAAGGCCCATGTTCCATTATATTATTCCAAACTCTCCGGTAATCATATCATGTGGCTCATACTGTCTTTAACAAATGAATCAGTCAACATTAATTCAATGTCTTGTCTTCACACACACAAAACAATGGTGGTGGATGGTAACAAAGTGTCTGGTAAGTTTCAGGGGAGTGGAGGAGGAATGTCACATGTGTGTCACAGAGTGTGGTCACATTTATACTTGTCTGTACTTAAGAGCAAGGGGTCAGGTTTTGTCTAGTTAGCTCAGACAGTTAGTCCCTGCTGGTAGATACCATAACTACATTATTATGTGTGCAAAGTCATCTTTCTCAGTTGATTACCACTGAAAACTAATCATGTATTCTGCAAAAATAACATTTATGTAATGTAACAAAGCTCATACCTGTATTGAACGGTCAATTTTCATAGTAAAAGCATTACAAGAGGCTTTGGGATGAACTAAAAAGTTCTGCCTACCCTTGCTCCAGCTGTCACTTGAAAGCTGGTCATACTCGCCTGTCACCTCTACAGGGAGTCAGTGAAGTATAAAGGGCATGGAAGAAAAGATAGGGGGAGAAGAGAGAATGGAACGTGTTAGATCTTTAAATGACTTGAGCTCTAACATGCGCTACCCCGCCATCTAGTCAGCAAGGGGCCATGTGAAGTGCTGGTAGATTGCTGGGAGAGAGGGTCACAATCCAAAAGAGGGAAGGAACACTCAATTACCCTCTCTTGTGTAAACAGACACTGGCACTGGACTAATACGACATGATCCTGAGAAGGCTTAAAGATTAAGCTGCAGTTTATGGAAATATACAGAGGCAATGTGTTGAGGTAAACTGTTACATGTAAAATACTGAAAATAATAATAATAATAATAATTTGTATAAAGAAGTATGAGGTAAGGCAAAATTTTCCTTGTGATTTACTATTCCACATTGTATTTTTTTTTATTTTTTTTTTATTTTTTTTTTAATCAGTCTTTCTACTTTAAAATTTCATGATGTTTTTCATTCCCCATTTTTTTTTTTTTTTTTTTTTTTTTTTTTTTTTTTAATCAGTCTTTCTACTTTAAAATTTCATGGTAAATTCAATGTTACTTGCTCTTTGTAATTGATTGTGAAATTTACTAGCAATTTCTGAGTGAATTTTTTACACCATTTTTTTCGGTGCACATTGTGTACATGACACCTATTTTATTTAATTTTGAAAAAAATCAGATCTAATTATTACTATATTAAATAAATAGTAATACATTCTAGACATATTTTGATGTTCTGTACACATATTCATTTTGTGTTTATTTATACAAGGTTCTGCTTATTATGGAAGCTTGTTTACGCCACAGAATAAAAATATAAAAAAGGTAATTGCAATTTTTTTATCTCACAAATCTGACTTTTTTGTGAGTTTACATCTCGCAATTATGACTTTTTTTTTCTCAGAATTGCGTAAATTAAACTCGCAATTGAGTTATAAAATCAGAATTGTGAGAAATAAACTTGCAACTCTGAGATTAAAAGTCACAATTATATTTTAAATTGTTTTATGGTGTGGCGGAAACAAGCTTTCATAGCTTTAGATATTCTGCAAAAGATAAATATTTTTTCTTTCTTTTTTTTTTAATTGCTAAATTTTGAATTATTTTTGCAGATTTCATCATGACAGCCTCTGAAAAATTGGAGAACATAATATCTAAAGTCAATGGCCACAAAAGGAGTTATCTCACTACAACAGGGTTAAAAACGTATTAACAGTATTGCTCAAGATAATAATCACAATGAGAAAAGCTGAATTGCTGAAGACAAACTCTAGTTCCATGATTTCCTCGAACCATGAAACACTCCCGGATCATTACCCCGTCGAAGCTCCACCTGTATTCCTCCGAAAGCTGAAGTGGGCTGCTGTTGCGGGAGGTTGTGATGTCCGCCTGAGGGTGTCTGTAGGAGGCAACCCGAGACCGACACTGCATTGGTACCATAATGATGACCCTCTGATAAATGATCATGAGGATTATGATGGCTGGTGGATACGAGATTGTAAACAAGCTGATGGAGGCCTCTACACCTGTGTGGCTGTTAATAACCTGGGTGAAGCTAGAACCAGCGCTGTTCTTGCTGTGCTGGACCTTGGAGAAGGTAAGATGTTTGCTGCAAGTATGTCCCTGAGAGTAAAAGCAGCACCTCCCAGAAACAACAAAGATTGATAATTGAGTTTCGGGTTGAAGAGTCCTGAATTAGTGGATATAGTGGAACAATGTAAGCTTTCCCAATGCATAAAGTTTGTTTGAAGCCAGCTTGACTGATTGGCTATATGATCTAAATTAATATGATGGGAGAGAGTTGTTTTGTCCTGACTCTCTTGGTATGATGCATGGCATAGACTGACTTTATTTCCTTCAGTGGTAATAAAGTCCTTAGACCTACTCTACCAGAAAGAAAGAAAGAAAATGTGCAAAAATTGTACAACAGTCACTGGGGCGGTGAATGTGATTCCACCAAGTACAACGCAGAACCTGATTTCACCAAGTGCAACATTTTTCTGGATCAACATCTTTGTTGATCCTGGAACAACATTCTAATCAACCAATCGGATTTGAGGGACAAGTTTACAGTTTATGTCAAGTTTGGGCTTACAACCAGGGTTTGGTGCTTCTACATTAGTGTTATTCATCATTTCCCTCTGATTTTAGGGATAAGTTATGGGTAGGGTTAGGAGTAGGGATAGTGTTAGGACAACATTTTCAGACAGGAATGTTGTTCCAGGATCAACAAAACACATTGATCCTGGAACATCCTGGAACATTGATCCTGGTCTTACTTGGAAAAATCACGGTGAGCCACTGGGACAGTACCCTTATAGGGGACCTGTTATGCACCTTTTTATAAGATGCAACAGACCAAACTCTCAGGTGTCCTTTAGAATGTGTCTGTGAATTTCGGCTCAAAATACCTCATAGATAATTTATTATACCATGTTGTAAATGCCTATTTTTGAGTAGAAGGAAAAACATGCTCTTTTCGTGCATGTATCTTTAATTGCAAATGAGCTGTTGCTCCCCTCCCCGCTTTCCAGAAGAGTGTGGAGCCTTTACAGCTCTTGCCTCAGAATACTCACGTGTTTGGCAGATTTTTCCCTAAACCTAACTACATACCTGGGTCTCGTCTACAATCGACGTCCCCGAACGTCTACAGTCGACGTTTAGTCTATCTGGGTCTCGTCTACAATCGACATCCCCGTTCAATAATATTTATACTCTAGCGCGTCTACCGTCAACGTCGGCCGAGTCACCTAACTAACTTGTTTTCTGAAAGGGGAAACATACATCATTCAAAAACATACTGTAAACAAACTGCAAGAAAAACAAATGTTAGTTATGATTAATTAAAAAATCCATCACAGGTGACATTGTAGTTCTTCATCATTATAAAAGGTTATTATCTGCATGTGTTTTAAAGCCGTATCAGTCTAAACTTCTTATACTGTATACAGTATGGTTTTCTGAGTACACACACCCGAAGCCGTCACAGAAAGCTGGATGTCAGACGGTGCGTCCCATGAGTATTACACTAATTTCTCTTTCACGTCAATGCACAAAACCTACTGCTTAATTTTCTGTTATTAGTTATGCTAATTGGGCAGAGTCCGTCAGCAGTAGTGGGTGGTGTGGTGTCTAAGCATTTGTGAAGTCGCCTAAACATTTGTGAAGTTGTGAAGGCTTGTACTGAGAGACTGCTTATTATAAATCGGGATTAAAAAAAGAGGAGTGGGTGGATTTTTACCAATATAGGGTGGTTGTGATGAACACACTCCCGACTCAAATGTATGACCAAACACCATGTAAAAGTGAATTTTACATAATAGGCCTCCTTTAAAGGGACAACTACCCCTAAAAGGTGCACAATAGTGCCTTAGAGTATATTATTAACTTTATATTATTAAAATCAGCAAGAAAAAAAGAAAGAAAAAAAGATTGTTATAACATCTTTTCACTTAAAGGTTATTTTGGGAACCCAAAATTCAAGGTTATTCTATGGCATTTCTGGTAAAATCCTATTTTAGAAACTTTCTCTTGTAAGAGTGTAATAGTACATATTATTTTGCAATTTGTTTTCTAAGAGTGTAAATATGATTATCCATAGACCTTAAAGTCGTTTTTTATTTTTATTATAGAGGTACACTGTGTAAACGTCAACGCTTCCAAACTAATTCAAGTCCCAGTTCTGTGAGTTATTGCTGTTCTCTATCTAAAATACACAAGAGCCACACCAACTACAACACAATAAATGGCTATGACAGCAGGGTCATCAGCTGTCAAAACACTCAGCGTCTCTTACTCTTTCTCTTTTAGGGACTGTGTGTATCTCGTCCTGTTCTCTTCTCTCCACAGTCTCTCTCTCGGTCTATCTCAGGGTATTTACAGCCTGGAATGTGCCAGAGATCCAGTTACAGATTTACTGTTACTCTGCTACACATCATCCTCAATTATAGATGTGGCTATCTTGGACTGCTGCCTGTGTTTTTATTTAGACCCACAATGAAACAGTAAAGAGTTTAGGAATTACTTAGCATCATTTATCCAGTGATGCATTTATTTCCCATTAAGTGAATGAAAGGTTGCTTAATGAAAAACACAGTGGGATAATTATTGGCTTGACTAATCAAATACATTTTGACTTTGTATGAAAACTAATAAAGGGGATCACAGATGTCTTAATGGCTGGGGAAGCACACCTGAAGCACAAGCAATGGAATTGAAAAAATATGAATATGGAGATTTTTTGTTGTGATTTTGTTGGGAAATTCACAGATAGAAAGAAGAGCTATGATGAAGAGCTGTGCCAAACACTGAATATGCCTTCATGATAATCTGGTGGTATTAGTGAAAGGCAGAGTGTGAGAGGGGTCCTCTAAGGGTTCATTATACCACTCAAAATAGACCACTGGACTCTCCCAACAACATCAGTGCATTCTGACTTATAATCCAGTAAGAGAAACATACATGGACAAAAGGGTGAAATTTCCACACTTTTAGGGAGGAAAACATAAGCTTTACTTTTGTGGTCTAGGGATAAGTCAGGAATGACATCATCAGACTGGAGGACATGATAAAGCAAAAGCTGTTTGATCAGAGGGATGCTTCGAGTAGTGTGAGGAGGGGAACTGTTTGTTCTAGGAAGGAGAAAGAAGGTGAGTTTGGTTTGTGCAATTTAAATTCTGAATTCAGACCTATATCTTTGTGTGGCAGAGCCAACAAGTGAGTGCTATAAGTATACAGTTTGCTATGATTAGGTTTGTAAAATCAAAATATGTTGATCAAACTGACTAATTGTTTTGACCACACTACATAAAATGGTTTTGGCATATTCAACTTTATTATTATTTTTAATTTTTTTATTGTCTGACTGCAAACAATGTTTATAGAAAAGGGTTATAGTTGGATTATATTCCCCATTGATGTCACAAAATAGTGAAGGCTTATGAATATAAATTCAGTTATGCAATGTATTTATTTGTGTATTTGGTGGTGTGGGCTGGGGTTCAGGGGGCACACAAAGCCTAACAGATCTTTGTCTGCCTCCCTATTTGATCCTGCCAGTAATAATATTCCACCCTGTGCATGGATAACTGCGGTAATTCCATTTTCTGAATTTCCATGTCAAGACAGAAATGTAAACAATATCATTATGTCTAATGATCACAGAGCTTATTTTTTTACATTAGCAATACATTATTGGACAGTGATTTGAAGGAGTAATACTTTCTTTTTTGGTCCATTCAAATAACCGAGTGAATTTGTGACATTTCATTTGGTAACTTCATCCTTGCATCTGTCACTGCCAGTCCCAAAATTGTGTAGGTCAGTGGATAAATCCAAGGATCAAAAACAAATTATTAAAGTCAACGTTCATGGAACATCCTTGTGATGTTCTCATAATATTGAGTGAAAACGTTCTTAAAACAACGTTCATGGAACGTCCTTGTGATGTTATTTGTACATGACTGATGTTCTCATAATGTTGAGAGAAAACGTTCTTACAACAACATTCCCAGATAGCAAAAATATGTTCTTAGAATGTTTTGCTAACATTCCCATTAAGTTATGAAAACTTTATTTCTAAATGTTTTCTGAACGTTCAAGACATCAGTTTTTTTTTTTAAGTATTAATAATGCTTTTTCTTTGTTTATGTGAAGTTAGAGAAACAATCAATTCTATAATTTTGGAAATGTTATGAAAACATTATTTCTGAATGTTTTCTGAACGTTCAAAATATCCATTTTTAAAGTATTAAGAATTTAAAAATTTTTGGGCATGGGCTATAATCACGCTCAGGCAGCGTGCATGGATGAGTCATGTTCTCATTGCGGGAACATGCCCATTGCGGAGTTAAGATCAAGACTCAATGACCTCCGTGGACGTAGAATCCCCTCTGCCACACGCCAATTTATCTCCTCCTCGAGAGGAGATACTTTGGCTGGTGGCCAGGGTGATCTGAGGGTTACGGTGTCGAACAACCCAACGAATCTTCCCCGGTTCACACCCCCCTGCACATCGCAAGCTGTGGAGTTTCCGGATGAGCCTGGTTCCTCTCGGGGACCCAGTGTTTAATTCGGGCTCAGGTGGATGACGCGGCGCTCCTGAGACGGCAGCTCGGAGCAAGGGCACAGTTCTTCCCAGGAGCTGGTAGCAGGACCACTCCTTCCCCCGGTGGAGGGCCGGGATAGAATATTTTGTTCTCCTTCCCCTGCTGCTGGCCTCACGGTCGGCGGCAACCTAAAATTGTTAAAGAAAGAACTGGCTCCCCTTCCTCCGAGCCCCAAGAGGCCGCGGAAGGCAGTGGCGAGCACTCTCATCACCCTCTGTCGCCAGACCCCTGTGAGAGCAGGCCGCCGTGGAATGCTCATCCTTCCCTGGTCTCCTCTGCAAGGATGCGGAACTTGACCACGCCCCCACACCAGGACGCTACACCTCCAATTTCTGGGCCGGTCGTTCCGCATCGCTGCCCCATCGTGGGTACGCTTGTGCTTCCAATGACCCCGCTGGTTCAGTTTATGGGAGCCTGCTAGAGCGCCCAATCTGTCCCGCTGGCTTGCACGAACAATCAGGCTCGGATATGCGATTCAGTTCGCACGGTCTCCTCCCGGCTTCCAGTGAGTCCGCTATACCATGGTGGGTGGCAATGCCCCGTCATGCGTGCGGAGGACGCCGCCCTAACAGCGAAGGGTGCGATCAAGACCGTCCCTCCAGCCGAGATGAAGTCCGGCTTCTACAGCCCCTACTTCATTGTACCCAAGAAGAGCGGTGGGTTACGACCAATCCTGGACCTGCACATCTTGAACCGAACCCTTCACAGGCGTACATTCAAGATATTGACAGCCAAACGCATTTTCGAATGCGTTCGTCCGTTGGATTGGTTTGCAGCGATCGACCTGAAGGACGCGTACTTTCATGTCTCAATTCTTCCTCGACACAGACCGTTTCTAAGGTTTGTTTTAGAGGGGCAGGCATATCAGTACACAGTACTCCCATTCGGGTTAGCCCGTCGAGGCAGCCCTTGTACCACTCAGGCAACACGGGGTTCGCATCCTGAACTATCTCAATGACTGGCTGATTCTAGCACACTCTCGAAAGCACGTTTGCGAACACAGGGACCTGGTGCTCCGGCACCTCGCCCGTCTAGGCTTTCGGGTCAACTGGGAAAAGAGAAAACTCTCCCCGTGCAGAGGATCTCTTTTCTCGGTATGGAAATCGACTCAGTCGCCATGTACACAGTCACTGCTGAATTGCCTGAGTCAATTTGAGAGCAAGAGTGCGGTTCCACTGAAGTTATTTCAGAGGCTCCTGGGGCATATGGCATCCGCAGCGGCAGTCACACCGCTCGGACTGCTTCATATGAGACCGCTTTAGCACTGGCTTAGCGAGTCCCGAGATGGGCATGACAACATGGCACGTTCCGGGTGCTAGTCACTCGGGTCTACCGTCAAACCTTCACCCTGTGGTTGAACCTCTCTTTTCTATGGGCCGGAGTTCCCTTAGACCGAGTTTACAGGCATGCTGTTGTTTCAACAGATGCCTCCACCACGGTTGGGGTCCATGTGCAATGGGCATGCTGCCGCAGGCTCCTGGATAGGACCCCAGCGCCTATGGCATGTCAATTGCCTCGAGTTGCTGGCCGTACTTCTAGCTCTGCACCGTTTTCGGATGTTGCTAGAGGGCAAGCACATACTGATCCGTTCAGGCAACATGGCTACAGGGTGCCATCAGGGTGGTCTGCACTCCCGCCACATGTCGCAAGTCGCAAGCCATTCACATCCCTGGACAGCTGAATCATGCAGCCGACAAGCTCTCACGACTTCGGCCTTATCCCAGGGAATGGAGACTACATAACCGGACGGTTCAGCTGATTTGGAACAGTTCGACGATGCACAGCTAGATCTGTTTGCCTCCCCAGACACTTCCCACTGCCGCTGGTTTTACTCCCTGACCGAGGGGACCCTCGGCTCGGGTGCATTAGTGTAAAGCTGGCCGCGGGGCCTCCGCAAGTATGCGTTTCCCCCAATGAGCCTTGGGGAAGATCAGGGAGGATGAGGAGCAGGTCCCTTTGGGTTACGCGTCATTGGCCCACCCGGACTTGGTTCTCCGAACTGGTGCTCCTCGCGACAGCCCCTCCCTGGCCAATTCCTCTGAGGAAGGACCTCCTTTCTCAGAGACGGGGCACTCTCTGGCACCCTCTGGCACACGCGTCCCGATCTCTGGAACCTGCACGTGTGGGTCTTGGACGGGACGCGGAAGGTTTGAGTACCCTACCACCTCAGGTGGTGGCTACCATCACTTCAGCTAGAGCCTTGTCCACGAGACACGTCTATGCGCTGAAGTGGAACCTCTTAGTCACCTGGTGTTCTTCTCGCTGAGAAGATCCCAGAAAATGCCTGATCAGGTCTGTGCTCTCCTTCCTCCAAGAAGGATTGGAACGAAGACTGTCTCCTTCCACCGTGAAGGTTTATGTGGTTGCAATCTCTGCGGACCACAACCTTGTAGTGTCTAAGACGGTAGCGTGCTTACGTAGACAGAACGCAGTGTTTCAGGACCTCAGACCAGCTCTTTGTCTGTTATGGTGAGAAGCTGAAGGGAAAAGCTCTCTCCAAGCAGAGGCTGTCTCACTAGATAGTGGACGCCATTGTCTTGGCTTACCAGGCGCAGGGCCTGTCATGCCCCTTAGGGGTGAAGGCACACTCGACCAGGAGTGTGGCTTCCTCCTTAGCTCTAGCGCATGGCGCCTCGCTAACAGACATCTGTAGAGCTGCAGGCTGGGCGACACCTAACACTTTCGCGAGATTCTACAATCTCCGTGTAGAGCCAGTGTCCTCTTGTGTACTCGCTCCCAGTAGCCAGTGAGTAGGACCTGCTCGGTGTCATCGCTTGCTGCGCCATTCCACTCCACGGACTGGATACGTGCACTATTTTAGTTCTCCATAGACCCTGAATTCCTCCTGCACTGTTGATGCCATCACCAGAGTGCATGCCCGGTTGGTCAGCCCTCGTCATCGGTTAGGTGCCTCCATGTACATGGTTCCCCGGTTGGGCAAGCCCCACATGTGTAATTCCACGGTAGTCTCCTCCGAGCACGTGTTTTCCCTCGGCAAGACCCCTCTTGCCATCTCGAGGTTGAAACATTCCACCCTGCGGGCAGGATACCTCTGAGTTCTTCCTTATGCGTCCCGTACTCGGGTCATATGTGTATTCTAAGTCCTCCCTGCGGGTAGGCACTGTGTTACAGTACATATTCCACCTGGGATATGCTACCCAGTGTACCTTGGTATTCTTGTGTTAGCCTGGCCCTTCACTCATGCTAGCCTCATGGCTTGCGCAGGACACTGGAAGACAGCCACATTGGAGAGATTTGATTGGGACCCCCATTCGTCAGTCTCTGACGTAACTCATAGTGATTGACTGAAAGGGAATGTCTCGGTTACGTATGTTACCCTCGTTCCCTGAACGTTCCTATAACTCGAAGGTGATAGGGCTCTCTAGCGAAACCCCCATTTTTCAGTTTTTGACGTAACGTCTCCATTCCCCCCTTCAGGGAAAGAGGGTTATATATACGTAACCGAGGTTCCAGGTACTCCAGTTTCCACCACAGTTCAAACACATGCAGTAAAGGTAAAATTTGCAATACTCAAGTGTCTGTGTGTGAGCCCAGTGATGGACGGGCCATCCGTTCAGGGTGATTTGAACGTCCAGAAAACATTCAGAAATAACATTTCCAAAATGATAGACTGGAATGTTCCTGTAACTTTCACATAAACCAAGAAAAAAAAACTTTCTTAATACATAAAAAAAACTGAAAGTTTTCAACATTTTAAAAACTTTCAGAAATAACGTTTTCATAACATTTTTAAAATGTTTGAATGGAATTGTTCTTTAACGTTCACATTAACCAAGAAAAAAAAAGTTCATAATACATGAAAAAAACTGGAAGTTTTCAACTTTTAAAAAACATTAAGAAATAACATTTTCATGACCTGCACTTACACACATCATCAACTCATCCCTACATACTGGCACGTTCCCTACAGCATTCAAACAGGTTCGGGTTACTCCACTGCTTAAAAAAACCAACATAAACACATCACTGTAGAGAATTACAGACCTATCTCTCTCCTACCATTCATTGCGAAAACACTTGAAAGAGCTGTTTTCAACCAAGTAACATCCTTCTTGTCTCAAAACAACCAGCTGGATGTCAACCAATCTGGCTTCAAGAAAGGGCATTCAACTGAAACTGCATTACTGTCGGTCACTGAAGCCCTACGGATCGCAAAAGCTGCTTCCAAATCTTCAGTCCTCATTCTCCTGGATCTGTCTGCTGCCTTTGACACTGTGAATCATCAGATCCTTATGTCCAGCCTCTCATCACTGGGCATCACAGGAACTTCCCTCCGCTGGTTCGAGGGCTATCTCACAAGTAGGTCCTTCAGGGTCGCATGGAGAGGCGAGGTATCCAAAGCACATCAACTGACCACAGGGGTTCCCCAGGGTTCAGTTCTTGGTCCCCTCCTCTTCTCCATCTACACCACATCACTGGGACACATCATACAGGCACATGGTTTCTCATACCACTGCTATGCTGATGACACACAGCTCTTCCTCTCATTTCAACCAGATGATCCCACAGTAGCTGCACGGATCTCAAGCTGTCTGGCGGACATCTCGACATGGATGAAGGAACATCACCTGCAGCTCAACCTGGCAAAGACTGAGCTTCTCGTCCTCCCTGCCAATCCATCTCTACAGCACGACTTCACCAGCCAGCTTGAGTCATCATTGATCACCCCATCAAGATCGGTCAGAAATCTTGGAGTAACGTTTGATGACCAGCTGACCTTCACAGATCACACTTCAAAGACAGCTCGATCATGCAGGTTTGCACTGCACAACATCAGGAAGATCAGGCCTTTCCTAACAGAGCATGCAACACAACTTATCGTCCAGGCCCTGGTCATCTCTAGGCTCGACTACTGCAATGCTCTTCTGGCTGGACTTCCAGCATGTGCAACCAAACCCCTACAGATGACCCAGAATGCTGCAGCTCGTCTTGTCTCAACGAGCCCAAGAGGGCCCACGTCACTCCTCTGTTCACCTCTCTGCACTGGCTACCTCTAGCTGCTCGCATCAAGTTCAAGGCACTGACGCTTGCTTACAGAACTATCACAGGCTCAGCTCCATCCTACTTTCACTCACTCCTACGAGTCTACATCCCTACCAGACACCTACGATCGGTCAACGAGCGACGTCTCGTGGTTCCATCACAGAAAGCCACAAAATCACTTTCCAGAACACTCTCATTCACAGTTCCATGCAGGTGGAACGCTCTCCCCACCCTCATCCGGAATGCAGAATCCCTGACAACATTCAAAAGACAGCTGAAAACCCATCTCTTCCGTGAGCACTTAACCTAAAAAATAAAATAAAATAAAAATTCCTTCCCCTTCCCTTTAAAACCTCACTTGTCGGGTTTATGCTACTCTGAATAATGCCTGAACTTTGTTTTTTGAGCACTACTTGCGTTGTTTTTGCCTCTTCATGATGACTCGCTTAATTTAGTCCTAATCTGTAAGTCGCTTTGGATAAAAGCGTCTGCTAAATGACTAAATAAATGTAAATGTAAATGACCTAATGGGAATGTTAGCAAAACATTCTAAGAACATATTTTTGGTAGCTGGGGTGTTCATATTCCGGCACTTATGTCTAGTTTGTTTTCGGTTCCGTGTCAGAGTTCGGACACTCACGCTCCATGTCTTGTCTTTCGTGTGAGCGCACAGGTTGTGTGTTCATTCTTTTGCCATCCTCTCTTGTTCCATGTGTGTTGTGTTCTGTTGTGAGCGCACGGAGTGAGCACTCATTCTCATATGAGTACGCTCTTCTGTCCAGGTGTGTTATTGTGTTCTGTGTAGCATGCGGTTTGTGTTTACATCGGCCACATGCTTTTATGATATGTTTTGTGTGAACACTCGGCTTATGAGTTAGCTGCGTGTTCGTGTCTAGTTTTGTTTGAGCACGTGGCTTGTGATTTGTGTATTTATATTTTAAATATCCCCTGTATATTTCCTTCAACTGAGAGCTCGCTTCATCCCTTACCACAACCCTAATATACACAGAATCAAGCGTAGCTTAGTTCTGGCTGTACGTCAGTCAAGCTTGCATCAGCTGACTCTCAGCTGATCACTCACTTATATCTATAGGAATACAACGCATATCACAGCATAGATATATAAGCTCCTTCAGTATTATCAGCTGTTATCGTGTTTCTCGGGAGCTAATTACCCTCCTCCATCCCCAGCTCCTCCTCTCTGCCAAGTCAGGATTTGGCATTCTGATATTCCCCTTTGAATCAGACTATTTTCTCAAATTATGTTGTACATTAAAATATTGACATTAATGATATCTCCAATACAATTATGTTGGTTCTGTTCTTTTTAGCCAAAGGGAGGTTATTGCTGCTCTCCCTGCTCGTATCCATGCTAGGCGGCATGGATGCGCAGGGAGTACTTGCCCAGAAAAGAACCATACCGCCAATCCCAACTGTATGCAATTGTCAATCATCTTTGACGACAGTGGTCCTGACTGAGATTTCTCTGGATTCCCTGAATCTTTTCACTATATTATGTATGGTAGATGGTAAAATACATACATTCTTTGCAATCTTGCATTGAGAAATATGATTTTAGAATTTTTTGACAATTCTCTCATGACATTTGGCACAAAGTGGTGAGCCACGACCCAACTTTACTTGCAAAGACTGAGAAGCTCTTTAACACCCAAAAACGATACCCTCACCTATTCACCTGCTAATTGTGGACTGTTTCAAAACAAGTTAACTTGGATATTATATAATCTTTTCACTCTTAGTTTGCCTCTGTCCCAACTTTTTTGGAGTGTGTTGCAGCCATCAAAATCAAAATTTGTATATGTTTAAAAAATACAATTATGTTGGTCAGTGAAAACATTAGAAATCTTTTCTTTGTTCTTTTGTCAGTAAAAAAAAAAAAAAAAAAAAAAAAATTCAA
>FLSR01000074.1:478262-490318 GCA_900092035.1 Leuciscus waleckii
TACAGTAACAAATGTGTTGCTCATGGTTAGTTCATGTTAGTTAATACATGAATAATAAACAAATGAACCTTATTGTAAAGTGTTCCTATGAAATCAAATGTATAAATTCCTTACAATTTAGAGTAGATAGACTTAAGATTTCATTTCAGTGTATTTCCCCAAACTAATGACACTTGCCTTGGATAAAAACGAATGACATTGTCAGACTCAGAATGCGGATGAAATCGAGTTATACATTTATTACATTACGCATAACTCGCATGCTGCCGCAACCTTTACAGTAGTATAAAATATTTTATAATAGTTCCATATTAGCTTAATGTTACCTGATGCTTGTGTAGTTTGAAGACTCACTACATAGCGCTGCAAAGAAAACTCCGCCTACCACTTCACCTCCGTCGAATCCTTCCGCCAAATTTTTTATTTTTATTTATTACATTTGTATTTATTTATTATTGTTAGTGGCAATAGTGTATAAGTGTATTGTTATCTATTATAATATTTATAATGGTAATTATTATTATTTACAATTATCAGAGAGGGGCACAATACATTAGACAAAAGGGGCAGTGGCTTGAATAAAAACATTTTGTGAATTTGACTGATCTTAAAGAATAAACTTCCCGCAGCTAACAACTCGGTTTGCGAGATCGCTGACAAACGCCCGAAATCATATGCAAATCACACAGTGTGAATTATCAAAGACGCGATCTAAGAGAATCGCCAATGCCCGTGAGATATTAGCCATGCTAAATATCTGGACCTGTCGGCGACTCAAGTCCTGCTGTGTGATGTGTTCTGACTGAAAACTACATCGGCGATGACTGACAGCCTGGTTGTTACCCCTTTATCCTGGTTGTTACCCCTTTATTCCCCAAACTTTGCATAATTATTGTTCCCTTATACTTACATGCAAGTACTTCATAAGTACACTATTATTACCGAAAGCTAAGCTGTAAATGTGTCTTAATTACACAGTACTTTCCGGGCTGTAATCTAAAGCGTCACCAGAAGATCTTACCTGATATAATCTGATATACAGTGATCATCACCCAAAACGACTGACTGAAGAAAAAGTTTGTGTGTGTTGAGATGATATAGTGAAGTTATCTGTCAATCATTCTAATGAGGAAATATAAACAAGTCTGCTGTTTTCCTTCCTCAAATGCAAATACAACTTTCCACACAATACTACACAACAAAATCCCCAGTGTTAAATTAACACTGCTCAGAGCACATTTGGTCCCACTCTACAGAGTGTAAAAGTAACACTAAAGCAGTGTTAAAGTTAATTAGATAATTGAGTGATTAACCCTCTGAGGTCTGAGCTGTTTTCTGGGCTCTGGAGGTGTTCTGACATGCTCTGACATTTGTGTTTTTTTCTGTTACTAGTGACATTTTCATGGCTAAAGTCTAATTACACTGTATTCAGCACAAACACTGCTACAATAATATATCAGCAGCATGTATGTAAAAGAGTGTAGAGTTTTGAGATTGTCATATATATGCGTGGTGTTGAGTAGAGCAGTATCTGCCAATGTAATCTATCGGATCTCTGGACAAAGAGACGTGTGAGAAAGCTTAGTGTCCAGAAAATAATTATTAAAAGTATTTGCTATCATACCATGATCACTAATACGTTTTACTTCTTATTCAAGTTCAATATTTCACACTGATTTTTAAAAATAATTTCCTGTTAAGTTTCTCAAATTTTACCATGTCAATTTTGTATTACCTTTTCCTTCCTCTATTAGATATATATAAAAAAATGATTTTGCTTTTCTAATTTCACTTATTAATTTATTCCTTAATTTATTAAAATATCCCTTCTTGTTTTCCATCTTAGATTTAAGAAACTGCTTCAATGCAAAATCTCTTTGTTTCATAAGTGACCAGATATTTTCATTTAACCAGACAATTTTGCTTCCTGTCTACTTTTAACTTGCCTCATAAAGCTATTTACGGTATTTTGAATAATTTCCGTTAAAACATTTGCATCTCTTTCAGTACAATTATGGGAGAAATGTTCCTCCCAATTGTTATCTTTTAATGCATTTTTAGATGATTAAATTAACTTTTTGGTACTCTACAATTACATTGTAGCAAATTAGCTCATAAGGAAAATATTAATAATTATTCATAACTTATGATTAATTATGAATAACTGGATCAGTTAATCGGATTAACTTGATGTAGCTACATTAAACATTAACACCAATCAATCAGTTCATCCTGTGAACCCTCAATATTGATTATTAATAGAAATGTTCATTTCCGGGGGTTGGGAAATAACTTTCTAACTGTACAGTACTACAAAGAGCATTTAGTCAGAATCTGAATCATTAAATTGACTTTTTATGCAGGCCAGATAATCAGAAACAAATACGTATTGTATCGTAATCGTATACTGAACGTACCGAGAAGGAAGGGCTTGTGTTGAAGCAATTTAAAGCCTGAGAAAGGTCCCACCTCTCAGGGTTGGCTCGACCAATAAGAAAAGTGGAATTTCCAAGCGGGAAATTCCTCTGTTGGGAGGATTATGACTCTGTCTCAAGTGTGGTTAGACATTATGGAAGTTTATGTGTAGCAATATCAATTTGAAATGTAATATGCAAAATGACAATGCAATATGTAAAATGGCAATGCATTTCTGATTTAAATTTTAATTTTCCCATCATTTGTGCAACGTTTGGTGCAAAATGAAAATTAAAATTCAATTATATGATTTACATTTGCCATTTCATACACTAGTTTTAATATGTAAATTGAATACATTTTTAACGCTTTATAAGTTGCAAAATTAATTAAATTCACTAGCAGATGAAGTGGAGCGCGGACAGAGAAATGGTAGTGTTTCCGAAGATTATTACGCGTCTGCAGGTGATAGAACCAGTACGATGTTGGACCATCTGGGTCTGGGAGAGTGTTCTGCCTATCAAGCGTCGTCGACACACATGCTGCGCTGCTGTTGTCTGATGCTGGACTGTGTTGATGGTTTCGTTTTGTATAAAATATTGTCATTGTCTGATACATGCTTATCTTTATTCTTATTAGCCTACTATTAACTGTAATACCCAATAATGTTGGAGATCCTATAGTTTTTCCTTACAAATGCATAGGCCTATTACCCTGTGATCACATAGGCTAATATGACAAAGCTCCATTGGTATTCGGTATTAATAGCTACCGAAAAATATATGTGACCGCTCTTTATTTATTTATAACTGACTGTAATGTTCAATAAAGTGACGAATGTGACTGTGACCATCTCTGTTTATTCAGCTGTATAATCATAAAATATGAGGCAGACATATGCGAGTTCCTTTCCATTTTATAAAGCATATTGATAAGGTATTAATACATATGTAACGTTACATGGTCACGGAATCTGACGGTCAAATTCATCGACCTAGCCTTTTTTGGGTGAATGTGGAGCAGGTTAAACAACGAGCAGCACACGAAACTTTAACCGGCACAAGACTATTTTGGGTCAATGTGGAGCAGGTAGGGGGGCTGAGTGACCTCAGAATGACCAATAAATAATATTTTAATATTTAAGAAACCGAAGCAGCACAAAATAAACGTTTATCGGTGCAGTCTATTTTGGGTGAATGTGGCCTATTTTGCCGACGTTTTGCATTAGATTGGGGGCGGGGCCAACTTCACGCAGTGACTGACAGGGCGGGGCGGGCACGTGATCGGCTCAGAATGCATTTTCAAAATGCACATTGAATTTTGCTACATTCATTGCGTGACACTAAATGGAAATGCAATTGCAAGTGTCTTAACTGTGAGTGTAAATGCAATTAAGAAAAAATAAAATTTAAATGACAATTTTGCCACAGTTTTTGCTTGAACATGTTAAACATATCTAATCATTTCTGTAATACATTTTTATTTTAATTTTGCAACTTATAAAGCGTTAAATTATGTATTTAATTTACATATTAAAACTAGTGTATGAAATGGCAAATGTAAATTTTATAATTTCATTTTCATTTTTATTTTGCACCAAACGTTTGATGGGAAAATTAAAATTTAAATACAGAAATGCATTGCCATTTTACATATTGCATTGTCATTTTGCATATTACATTTCAAATTGAATATTGCTACACATAAGCTTCCATAAGACATGGGCCTTGCCATTTGTGTCCATTTATACTCAGATAGATATAACAAACACACACTGCATTCTATGAAAAGGTGATGCACACTAAAGTGTGAGTCATTAAATGAGAATTAATTAGATAGGAGACAAGATATAGGTGGGGTTACATTAACTAGTAGTTCTCTCATAAAGTATGCATGAAATAAATACAAATGCAAGATACAGTATACAAGACATAATATTATCACACACAATGTCCTGGGATGCCTGTTCATTTATAGATCAGTTTGTCTATAAATGAATCAGGAAAGTCTGTTTTAAGGGCTGTAGGTCTTTCCTATGGCCTCGTCTGAACACATGACACATTTTTAACAGCAATAAAACCATCTTATCTGATGGTAGTCATGGTTATTGCCCTAGTTGGGGAAATGGGACCATAGATCCTTAGAGTGAGTTTTAAAGATTATTTGTTAAATATAACAAATAATTGTCTGATTTGTCTCAGTCGTTACAACATGTTTCTTTATTTATAGCCTGATAACCAACCCTCTTCTTTGTCAATTTTCTAACTATAAGTGTTCAATTTTGATCAGACAATCCTATAATCATTCAAATACTTAATTATGTGATCAGATTTATTGGTAAAGATTGGTAAAAAATCAATTTGTTACACAGAAGATCTAGTTATTCTTGTAGGTCCTTTTACAAGTTGTTTCAAATCAAAATTATGTTTTTCAAATTTTCATCAATTTTATCTAGCCAATTTACATTTAAGTCACCAAGTAGAATAACTTCTTTAGTCAAATCACATACTTTAAGAAGCTTTTATAATTTATCAAAAAATTCTATATTTGTCGAAGGTGGTCGATAAACAGCTATAATTATATAAAACATTTGTAGTGAGAGGGAAACATCTATGTCTATACATTCAATATCAAAATCATAAGCTAACTGTACTAGGGATGTTAACGATTAATCGACGATCGATTCATTGTTGTTAATACATTTAATCGATAAAACTTGCTGCTCATCTGCGAAACTTGTCAAGCAGAGACAAGGAAAAACACTGGCATGCACTTGAGTAATCGACCATCGTAGTTTTGATTAACGCCTTAAACCCAAAGTGTACCGCCGTTTAGTACTGCCCGCGGGCGTCTCCTAGAGACAAAGTAATTCATAATCGTATTTTTCAAAACTATTACCTTAAAGGTGCTCTAAGCGATGTCGCGCGTTTTTTAGGCCGAAACATTTTTTGTCACATACAGCAAACATCTCCTCACTATCCGCTAGCTGCCTGTCCCCTGAGCACACTGTAAAAAAACGCGTCTCTGTAGACAGCCCAGGCTCCACAAACTGCAACAAAAACAAACTGGCCCAGCCTGGCCAACGAAACATAACAAAATGTTCCAGCCAATAACCAACAAGAAGGCACACTTCATGTGCACTTTCGGTCTTGTGGACTTACAATGGCTGCCGCGTGCGCGTGTCCGTTAAGTCCGTGAGACCGCAGTGTGTCCCATTTGTCATTTTTACCTCTCAGAAGGGTGCTCGCGAGCGCCCCCATGTGGTCGATTTGCGCCCTTGATGCGCACTTTTGCCGAGCCTGCGCTGATGCGGGCTCAGCAGCAGACTTCTTCCCGACAGTCAAAGCGGCATTACGTCATGAAAGTGCGGACTCAGAGGAAGACCGCGAGTGCTTAGGGTTCCATTTGGGACAGGGCCTTAATTTATGTGCACTTTCGGTCTTGTGGACTTACAATGGCTGCCGCGTGCGCGTGTCCGTTAAGTCCGTGAGACCGCAGTGTGTCCCATTTCTCATTTTTAAATCTCAGAAGGGGGCTCGCGAGCGCCCCCATGTGGTCGATTTGCGCCCTTGATGCGCACTTTTGCCGAGCCGGCCCTGATGCGGGGTACTTCTCAATATCCCTCCTCGTCTCCTCTCTCCTCCGTCCTCCATCCGATGACCCGGAAACCGATCGAGCACAGCCATCTTGAAGGACATCTCAATTCTCTAATTGCACCGCGAGGAGTCGAGGATCGAGGAGTGAGGAGGCTTCCAGAGGAGTCATAAGTGAGGATACACAGGTGCACGTATAAATTCTCCTCCCCCTTCACATTGGTCACAATAATTTTGATTTATACTATTTATACCTTTGCAGTTTATATAAACCACACATCTCACATATTTCAACAGGGAATATTGCTTTATTAATATTTATTATGAATTTCTTAAATAAACAAACTTCAACAACATAAGGGCAGATCCTTTGAGCGCTGCTGATGACGCGGTGAAGTGACGCTCGAGCGATCAAGTATTCCAATGTATAAAAAAAGCTTTCATTTGACTCCTCCTTTCTTTCCTCGCGTCTCAGCTCCACCCCCTGTAGAAAGCGAGGAAAGGCTGCAAGGAAGAGACGCGAGGAAAGGAAATGAGGATGCACAAATAAGAATTGAGAACACCCGCGGACTCCGCAGCAGACTTCTTCCCGACAGTCAAAGCGGCATTATGTCACGAAAGTGCGGACTCAGAGGAAGACCGCGAGTGCTTAGTGTTCCATTTGGGACAGGGCCTCTCTCAGATAACTCAATCCAGCTATACTAATCATATCCGGCAAGTGTGTTCGAAGAACCTAATTAGCCAGATCATGATTAGCACAATGATATCATCTTGGATGTGTAATTTGATCTCGGATGTTTTAAGCAACGTACGAAGAACGGGCCCCAGTTATGCAGGCAATATCCACAACAAAGGCATGAATAGAGGAGCACATGGCCAACACAAAAAAAGACAGAGCCATGTGTTCAAGCACAACACAAACAAAGACGCATTAAACAAAGACAAGACTGACATAACTGTCAGCGGAGAACCCTGACATATAGTATGAATTGTTCTTCACGGACACAGTAACTAAAATTGTTAAAAGAAAAGGCTCAATAAACTGTTGCAGATACGCATCTGTATTTCTTACCTTTATGCTTTGAATTTATCAATGTGAAGCGCTGCGCGCTGTGACTCCATTTTTGCCGCTCTGTATTGGAGCCTTTCATATAATAATACTAAACTATGTTGCTGTCTTATTAAAATGCTGCACTATACATTTAAAAGAAATGTCTTTTCATTTTCTATCTATCTTTCTATATATATTATATAAATTCCCCACTAAATGTTTTTTTTTTCTACTAAATGTTCAGATTTTATAAAATGATTGTGCACTCATGATTTTTCTAAAACAACTTTTGCTGCTTATCCTCTAACCTAATTTATAATATTTAAATCTTTGCAAATAAATGGGGACGTGGTCAGTGGGAATCACCCATGGCCGACGCTTTTGGAGGACCAAACCTGCAGAAATTAAAAACGAATAAATGAATGACTAATGAATAAATGAATAAATAGATAAATGAATAAATAAATACATACATAAATAATAATGAGTCTGCTGTACGGCCAAGGCGGATGTACGGTACAGCAGATTTAACTTTTATTTCCTTATTTATGTTTGATTATATTTTTTCCACATTTATTTATTTTTTCATTTATTTTATTTATGCATTTATTTATTTCCACTTTTATTTATTTTCATATTTATTTATGTCTACATGTATTTATGTCCACATTTTTTAATTTGTACATGTATTTATTTATACATTTATTGCTCTGTATGCTAATGAGGGGGGCGTGTTTTACCTCAGACATAGCAATCGAGCTCAGAGTGGCAGTGCTGAAGCTTTGAGGCCACAGTGACACCTTGTGGTGTGACCAAACAATACGCAAGAGGTTTGTGGACGTGACTTTACAGGTCACGCAGGGAATAAATGGCTTAGAGATGGGGAAAATGGCTAAAATCTTAAATCACGGTTTATGTCCTTTAATATCACCCTAACTGTATGTATATAGGTTTACCATACATAGGCCTGCTCTTTATTCCGGGCATGGCCGTAAAACATCAGCTGGTCGGGATTTCTAAAATGTCTAGACACACATGAACAGAATCCGCTGATAACAGACACTTTGCCACGGAAGCGCGTCAAATTATCCACTATTAACCATATTTTATGCCATGCATTGTAGATCCGTATACACAGAAGCTAACTGCATTTTTTATGTATCTTCCAAAAACAAGTTATCTGAGGTAAAATATAAATCATTAGCATACAGAGCAATAAATGTATAAATAAATAAATGAATAAATGTAGACATAAATACATAAATAAATGTGAAAATAAATAAATGCATAAATAAATGAACAAATATAAATAAATATAATTATACATAAATAGGGAAATAAAAGTATAAATAGTGTTTTTTATTTTTATTTTATTTTTTACATTTCTTCGTATATTTATTTATTTATTTATGATTTAGTCAGTTTTGGCATTCCATACTTATCACATTTATACATTTATTTATCTATTCATTCATTTATCTATTTATTTATTTATTTATTTATTCATTCATTTATTCATTTTTAATTTCTGCAGGTTTGGTCCTCCATAGCAACCCCCGTTTCTTCGCTCGCCTACTCTTCCCTCAAGGAATTACAGAGCGTAACAGTGAAAACTACTAGCCCCTCATGCTCAGAATCGGCATCCTAGACAGAGAGAACTTGAAAAGTTGCAAGTCCTGGTCCATTCCAACTATTACAATGATAACCATTAAACCACTTGAGGGTTCTTGCCATCTGTTTCAGGTCATCACAGATAGCTGCAAACTAGAATTGTGCAGTGCAAAGTGATTGAACTCTTACCAGGCTTGGTGGGCTTTATTCTTCACCAGATTACTTTTTTTTATTTATTTTTTATCACACATTTCTCAGGGTCCAAAAATACAACAGCAGAGGTCCTCTCTTGCCTTTATTCTACTGATCCTCTGACCTCAGCCCTAGAATCCATTCTTTCTCCTTCCACCATCATCAGTCCTAGAGGACCCTAGATGAACAAATAAGCCACGCCAACCGGAAGCCCTGTCGACAGTACATTAATTTCTGTCAGCCTGCAGAATTCACTCCTGGACTCCTTTCGTTCCTCTCCATCCAGGGATAACCCAAATCCTTTCACTCATCTGCATTCATGTCCTCAATGTCCTGGTGGCTTTTGACTGTTTCTCCAAGACCTGCTGTCTGGTTCTACTGAAGGTGTTACCAATAGCCTTTGAGACTGTGGAGACACTTTTACAACATGTCTTCTGGAACTTCGGCATCTCGGAAGGTGTAGTGTCTGCCCATAGTCCACAATTCATATCCCAGGTGTAGATGGCTTTTTTTCAAGCTGCAGGGCACCACTGCCAGTCTTTCTTCAGGCTATCATCTCCAATCCAGTGGCCAGTCTGAGCACAAGATCTAGGAAATCTCTTGATTTCTCCTAACTTACTGTCATTAACAACAGCGAAATTGGAGCCGCTTCCTGCACTGGGCTGAATATGCCAAAACTCTCTCTACCATGTCACGCCTCCGCCCAAACTCTCAGCCTCCTTTCACTTTCTGCTCTCTTTTCCCGGCCTATATACCACAAACGGCTGTTATTTTTAACTTGCTCATTAAGAACACTTCAAATACCCACCCCATTCTTGCCTCTGTTTTCTAGTCTTGCAAACAGGACTCTCCGGCTGCACTGTCCTTCCGCAGTGTTCTCCTTATGACTCCATTGTGGATCCTCATCATCTTAATTGTGAGACATATCCTTATAATTGATTTACCTGCATTACCATTGTACCATCTTCTACATGTCTACTGTATGTCAGTTTGCTCTATATGTTCTGCTTACTCATGTGTTCAGTAAATCTCCCGGCACTTGGGTTCACACAGCCATCTGGCTCAGTCTGCTTGTTACAATTTCATTGACAATATAAAATATAGCAAAATGATTTAAATTTAAAGCTACAGAATTACTTTGCAATATAATAAAATATGAATTAACTGCAGTTGCAAACTAAATTGGAAATAATAAGGCCATTGCTTCAATGTACGAATTGTTCTGTCTTGAGGTAGACTTAGGTGAGAAAATAATTGAACAACTACATTATTCTTGTCTATCTGGTTTTACTGATTAATGTGTGCCAGTTGAAGATTGAATATCATTCTCCATGTTTAACACTAAATTTTATTTATGTATATAATAAATAAAATAATAAAATACAAATTCATTGTGTATGCTAAATAAATATAGTATAGAGGTCATTGTAGCAAGAGAAGCGAAAGCTAATTCTGTGTGTCAGCTTTCCTCCTTTCTCATTCCAGCAGCAGCACCATCGACATGGGAGTAGTGTGACGTAATCACTGCCTGACAGAATATATAATTGATGCTTTATGCTGAGACCAATAGTCTCTCTCTTCACACCAGCACCAGAGACAAAGGAAGAGATGAGAGAGAAAGAGAGGGTGCACGCTAAGGCTGCTGAAAATGTTTTGCTTTGATTGCACTGAGATCTGCCTCTGTTATTGGCTCTGCTTGTTCTTTGTTTCTCCCTTCAGTCTCTCTCCTCTACCACTCCCCTATTTATATCTTTATCTCCAAAGGGGATTGGGAGAATGCAAGTGGGTATTGTTAAAGACAGTTTTCTCATCCCTTCTGTTGTGACTAGGACCGATCTGACCTCCACCTCCTGCTGTGCCTTGGAATATCCTGTCAACTTGGATTTCTGTTTGTCATTCAAGAGCTTCTGGGGGATCCAATAGAGCTTGGATGTTGTTGTTTACTTGACGAATTTGTTTATCTTCATTTGTCACATGAGGATCATGATTGGATGTTTGTACTATTTTTAGTGTTTTTTGCATAATTGTGGATTCTGGTACATTCTTCCTGAGGTAAAAGCTCTGGGAAGGACATACAGTAATTGAGACTATTAGGAGTGTACACAGGAGTCAGAAATAACCAGGTGTCAGATTAGAAATAGACAGTGATATTCTCTGCAGAAACACTGACAGGTGATTCTGTTGTTTAGTCTGAAAGGGAGATTAAGTTCATCTGAGGCCATGAAGAAAATCTGGTCAAAGAAAAGATTCCAGGTGAGTCGAAGCATTCTATCCAGAGTAATACACTTCAGAAAC
The DNA here is from genome assembly GCA_900092035.1 of Leuciscus waleckii. NCBI lineage: Eukaryota > Metazoa > Chordata > Actinopteri > Cypriniformes > Leuciscidae > Leuciscus > Leuciscus waleckii. The sequence continues at coordinate 489,420 of FLSR01000074.1, forward strand.
TATACAAATTGACTTTTAGAGATTTTTCTTAAATTTGGCAAATCAAACTCATAATGTAGCAATGTAAAATAAGTTGAATAGGTCTGGTATAGTTCCTTTTTTATGTACAGCCAGTACAATGACTTTAAAACAACAGAACTGATGGCACAGAGAACATTGTTGTTGTTGTTGTTTTTTCATGTTAGACTTTTTTTTGTTGTTGTTATTTGCCTTTATTATGAATAATAAACAATGTCTTAGGCACTGAAAAGACTCTGCCCAAAGGAACATCCTAGTTGCCTTGGTAGCAACGTAGGAGTGCATTTGAAAAGCTGCAAGCCAGCATGAGAATTGACAAAAGAGGAACAAAGCAGAAAGGAATTCTGTTTAATATACTATAGTTATCAGCCCTGTGTCATCATCACATATTTATGTATGTATGTTGAATGAAAGCCAAATGAATTACACGACTGGCATAACCCTATAGATGCAACAAGCAGGCTAAGAAAAAGTCTTTACTAATGAGCACTTCTCAAATTAACAGACAGCCTTTTGTTTATTTTATTTTTTGTCTTTCCAGAGAGCTGGGCATTCTAGCTGGACGTTTGGGAGATTCACTCATGGTGTGTTTTGCTTACGAGAGAACTGTAGAAAGTCCAAAATCACAAGATTTTTTTGTAACAAATGTAACAATTAAAGGGTGCGCACAATCTTGCCGTAGATGGTTTAGCAGGCTTTAAAATAGCTGCCAAGACAATATTTCTGTAGGTAAATTTGTATATCACAAATTGTTGGGTGTCCCTATATAAGTAATTGACTGCAACACAGAGTAAGGCTTAACGATTATACAATTTAGAAATGTACCCTGTGTGTGTGTGTGTGTGTGTGTGTGTGTGTGTGTGTGTGTGTGTGTGTGTGTG
>FLSR01000074.1:499590-511521 GCA_900092035.1 Leuciscus waleckii
AAGACACTGAACGTAAACAAGCTGTTAATAATGCGCATGCGTCACAAAAACGGAATTGTTAACGCGTTCATGTATAACACAACCACTTTTATACACACAAAACACATATAAAATTACCTGGACTGGACTCGGAGGTTTTGCTAATTTTATAACCTAGAAGAGAACCACGAAGTACTTTTGGCAGATTTTGACACGTTGGTAAAACAAAAATCTATTTCAGTGACTGCAGCACTGCGTCAGTTACTAGTAGTAACTTACTACACTAACCATCATGTTAATGATCAGCCTAACAGTATTTGATTTGGTACAATTCATTCATATATCGAACATTAAGCAAGCTTACCTGTACGCTTGTGCCAAGGGTCCAGAAATGAGCTGTGTCCGGTGCAGTATGTTGGTGTTGATCTCCCGGTTAACCAAAAATCGATGGATTTTCAATCATATTTCCCGGTCAACTATATATCGATGCATTTTCAATCATATTTCCCGGTCAACTATATGTCGATGACTTTTCAACAACAGGGTCGTTTCGCGGTCAACTATAAATCAATAACTTTTCAACACATTCATCGATCGCCCGGTAAACCAAATATCAATACTTAATCAATCATAAAGATAATAGATCAAAGTTGTTCCAATATTGTTGCCATCAACATTAATAACATCAGATTTTCATCGATATGGTAATAGTGATTCAACATTTATTTTGCATTGAAATTTCAATATCAACCATAATGATCATTCAGATGGAAAAACAATGTTTATTCAATGTTGGCTTGCTGTCTGATTGTCAAATTGTCAATTGTCAAAAAACCTCTCAAAATACTGGCTGTGAATGCGAAAAACGCAGAAAATCGAACCCAATCCGAATTTTTTTATTTGTGATTGACATAAAGTGAGGTCGATTTATTTATTTTTTTTACGTGCGGAAATTTCGGATGCGAATTTCGGACTTGGTGTGCAATGGCCTTAACAGGGTGATGAGACACAGATAATGCAATCAGTGATGATGAGTCTGGCAGTGAGTTATGGGAAATGTAGTTTGTGAGGGAGTGATAATAGTCTGGTGTGGAGTGCCCTCTGGTGGCTCTCAAGGGCACTCCAGCTGGTGACCGTTACAATGACAATGTTATTGTGTTTGGTCTTGGCGGAATAGATCTGCTACGCTGCTGCAGAGCAAGTACCGAGACTTGTAAAAGTCAGTTTAAAAAGTTTGTTTAGATTGCCAATACATTCACAGACATTGCTGTGAGCATGTAATAGATGCTGCTGCTGCTGCACATTTAACATACATGATTTAACCCCCCCAACAAAGCAGGAGACAAGAGAAAAGACACTAGTGACCTAAGGCTGTGTGCTCCTTGGCTACCTTACTGACCAGCTTAATACTAGAAATACATGCTGTGCGGGGCCGAGCACGAGCAGGCATCAGCAGGGGTGGGCTGAGCCCACCCAGACGTCTGCCTTGCCCACCCAATCATAATTTAGGAACAGATAGTATTAATCTGTTTTTACAATTTGTGCATTGACAATCACGCGAAGTCGGGCAGAAATGTTTGTGTGCTATCAAGGTGTGAATTACGAGGAGTTATACTTTCGTGAATATGTATCTTCATATTTACTTGTCGCCTAAATATTAATATACAGCCCTGATTGATTTTTGATTCACACCAAAGATGAAATTAGCTAGAAAACCTCGCTCATTTAAGAACGTGCATTTATTGCATGGACGTAGCAAGAACATAATGTAAGTGTTTAAAATGCATATGTATAACCTAGTTAATTTGAAACCTTGCCCTCTTTAGCTTGCTGTTAATCCTGTTAAACTGAATGTACGAGGTAGACTGTCTGCTTAAATAAAAGGACTGAACTAGGCTAAGCAGGTGCGGTTTACCTTTTAATCAGTTAGGGGCCATTTACATAGGACTCGTTTTTGCGGGACGCAGTTCAGTGTTTTTAAAATAAAAAGGTATTTTAACTTGAGTGCCGCGTTTTAGAATGCCGCATCATGCACGTATTCTGCAAAATTATGGAAGCGGATGAGAGCGCAACAGTCATTTACGTCTAGGGTGATGTTTACATTAAAAACGATAGAAAAGCAGCACAATGGAATGTAAAAAATACATTCTGTGTGCCATTTAATTGCCCCTTTCCACACAATTAAAGTAGGCTTCCATCGCGTTTTCTTTGCAAATTATCACTGGACAGTAGAAAAGAGAAAATGTTAGCATTATATGGTATCTATACTTGGTATCTATGTTCTCGACTTGACCCAAGGAATCTATTAAGACCAGCGGCACTTCATGTGAAAATAAGACAAAAAGGGTTATGTCATGTTATAAAATGTTAATATATAAATGAAAATAGATTAATTTATTATATTTTTATGAAATTTATAATATAAATGCAGCTATTAAGAATATCTATCTATCTATCTATCTATCTATCTATCTATCTATCTATCTATCTATCTATCTATCTACAGTATCTATCTTTTTTTCAGCTAACATAATCCCATTGAATGTGAATGCTTGTTTTACTTTAACCTTCACATCCATATCTTAGACAAGCATATACTCACAGAGATACAAACAATACACCATTGTCTGCTGCATAGACACAACTGCATAATGCTACATCACTTGTACATCAGTCCACAAGACTATACACATGATGCTATTTAACTGTATTGATTGTTCTTTTAGCATCTGAATCAACCACACATATTTAGCATAGCTAATGGAAACATTGCTCTTGGAATAAAATGATCCTCAACAACAACCTGGATGATCCGACGGCAGCCATTGCGCCATAACGCCCACCACTCACCAGCTTATTTGTGGAGAGGAGACAGAATTATGAAGCCAATGAGTATATATGGATGATTAGGAGGCCATGATGGACAGAGGCCACTGGGCGAATTTGGCCAGGGTTACACCCCTACTCTTTCGAAAGACATCCTGGAATTTTTTGTGACCACAGAGAGTCAGGACCTCGGTTTAACGTCTTATCCGGAAGACGGTGCTTTTTGACAGTATAGTGTCAGTGGGTTAGCACCCACACAGACCACAGGGTGAGCACCCCCTGCTGGCCTCACTAACACCTCTTCCAGCAGCAACTTAGTTTTCCCAGGAGGTCTCCCATCCAGGTCCTGACCAGGCTCAACCCTGCTTAGCTTCAGTGGGCAACCAGTCTTGGGCTACAGGGTGATTTGGCTGCTACAAAGATTGCTCCGTTTAGGAATTAATAACCGGACCACAAAATATGCGCAGAGATGTGGAATAAAACATCAATCACTTATCTTAGATGTTGATTCCAGGTGTGTTCTGAAAGCGTTTCTGAAAGCTCACTGCATACTGCTACCAGCAACACCCCGGTATTTGTTTGAAAGTTGAGTCGCAGCTCATTGGACGCTGATGCAACAGCAACCAATCAGCTGTTCCATGTAGATAATGTGATCGCTACCAAATTACTCAAAGACTTATCAGCCTGCGCCATCTAGAGTTTCATGCCAGAACTAGGTAATTTACTGAGAGTAAACTTCAAAGTGTACTTTCATAAACTAAACAATGTGCTGCAAGTATTTGACTAGTAAACTATCAGTATACTTATAAGTTCACTTGTAGGCCTAGTATAGTTTCAGTAGAAATGAAAAACCTCTAAACTAGTAGTGTACTCAAAGTTTACAATTAAAATACTTGTATACACTAAAAAGTGGGCCCATTTAGTCCCAAGTATATTGAAACAGTACACTTACAAGTATGCTTCTAGTACATTGATATTAGTATACTTACTAAATAAAGTATACTAAAAAAATATACTTAAACATTAATTCAGTATACTTAAAATGAACTTGAAGTAGTCTTCTTTTTTAAGGGTATAGCTATAAGTGTTTGTCCTCATTTTGCACAGAGTATGTTTCAAGCTTAGAGTGACAGAAAAACACCTCACTTTCATTTCTCGTGTTCCACAAAGAAATTAATCAGCGTCTTTCAGTTTGTATTGAAAATGCATTTCATGTGTCATTTAAGTGCGGAACAACAACAAGCACGTAAAGTTATGTCAAACCATACAAACTACAGTGAAAGTACCAGCAAATCAACTTATAATGGCACAGAAGCAACGTTCTTCTCTGCAAAAAAAGACCAGAGACAATAACTTTATAACACTGCAAAGGAAATTGAGGGTTTAAAAAAAAAGAAAGAAAGAAAGAAAAGACAGTGAGCTTAACATTCAAACCAGGACATATTTACATTTTTGTCCAGAACTGTCAGGACAAGTACTGCTTAAATGATGTGACACCTTTCAACAAAGCAATGTTCCTGGAATTTTCCATGAAGCCGCAGTGTCTGTTCCGTGCTGAGGCCACTGCCTTTTCATCAGTGGAAACAAATTTATCAGGGACCACGTGGTAAATCTATTATCTCCCCAGCTGTGGTCAGTTATCTCACTCTGAGCCATCTGCTTTTGTTCACTGGCCAAGATCCTCTGCAGTTTTTCTCTTCTGTTGCCAACCATTACACTGTCATTACAACATTAATGGTAGGAAATAAAAACCCAAGTGTCGTAATGAACTGTGAAAGTAAGAGTGGGTGGAATTAAATTACTAACATTAAGTACAACAATGCATTTTATTGTGATGATGTTGATAGCAAATTAATAATAGTAATAATGTCCGCATCAAGTTTTTTTATATAATTTTTTTCAATAATACGATTAAAAATAATGAATTATTTTTTTATATTATCTGCATAATAAGTAGAGTAAAAAGTTTAATCACACTATACACCTACAACTAAGGTATACATAAAACTATACATCTCATTGTATTTAGAAGCCCTTAATCATAAAGTGAAAAAAATAATCTATTTCCTTTTTTTTTTTTTTTGATAAAAACTACTATTTGATAAATATTTTACATTTTTCAGTTTAAAAAAATCATAATTTTCCTTCTGTAAAAAACATTTTTCTCCATAAAACAATAAAAATAATTATCAAGCCAACAAATGTTTGATAGCTAACATAAGCATGTCATACCAACACAAGCACAAGGTGTCACTATCAATATGCATAATAACTAATAGCTAATACTCACAAGGTGACAGAATGTCTGTTACTATGTCTGTTGATTTGTAGTTGTATAGACTACAATCATAAGAAAAGCCATTTTCAAGCCATAATCAAAATACTTAATGGCTTTCATTTTATTTTATTTTATTTTTTTATTTTTTGCATTTGATTCAAGGACCAGAACTAACTGTTCTCTAGGATATATCCAAATATTTATTGTCTAGTTTCATTACGGAATGCCATACCAATGAGTCTTCTAATGAACATGCCTTAGGTTTCAGGTGGCAATCGTTGACGTGTGACAACATGAATAATAATAATAAGGAAGACCAAGAATTTATAAAAGCGCAAGGGGGAGGAGGGAGAAAGCATTTAGGATTTTTTTTTTTTTTTTTTTTAAGGATAGTTTTTTTCCAATTTTGCTTTACAAAGGATAGTTATGTTCCAATTTTGCTTTACAACAAGCAAATGTGCTGGTATGGACTGATGAAAAAACTGATGATTTATAGTATGTTATGCCTTTAATAGAAAGTTTTGCAATTTAAAAACATTTCTAGAAATACATTATTGCAATTAATTAGCATTTTAGAGGCTTTTATTTTGAATGCTGCAAGGAGAGTCCTATGTTCTATTTAGAACAACAGACATGCATGGAAACAACCACACAACATATTGTAGTACATGATCATATTTTGCTCCTTTTGTTGAAAGTTCTAGAATGTAAATCAGATAAAATTACATACATCTCCCATTTCATTATTTACAGTATTCACAATATGTACAGAAGCTAACATGGTCAGCGTTTTAGAGACTTTGAGAATCTGATCATTTTACGTCACACTTTTTGGTTACACTTTATTTTAAGGTGTCATTGTTACAGTGTGATTCTATATTTAAATATTTAAATACTGAGTACTATTAAGCAACTACATGTATTTACTATAGGGTTAGGGTAGGACTGGGATTTGGTTGAGGGTTAATTGCATGTAATTATGCATAATTTACTGTTTTACTACGGTAAGTACAGTAACATATGCAACAAGGACACTGTAAAATAAAGTATTACCCACTTTTTTTATTTATTACAGATTTAAATGAAAACAATCCATGATTTTCAATGTCTTAAGACATTTTAACCCCCCTGCATCTTAAAGGTAGGGTAGGCAGTTTTCGGAGAGGCTAGCAATAGCAAGCTAGCTTTGAAAGCATAAGATCCCACCCTCCCTTCAGAGCGTCTCCAAAACCACACCTCCTCCAAAACACATGAATGCGCATGAAATACCTCATGTCTCACATTAACTACCTCATGTCTCAAAGCACATCACATTACAATAAAAATGAACATAAACACCTTAAAAGAGCACTGACCAGAATCACCTGACTGCCGCAGATTAATTTTGCGTTGATAGTATTGCCATTGAAACGCATAAATTCAAGTCATGAAAGCAGCATTAGAGCGATGTTTTGGTTCAGGAGGAACTGTGAAAGTTTTGGTTTGCGGTGCTCGGTAACTAAGGCTACGTTCACACTGCAGGCTGAAACGACCCAATTCCGATTTTTTTGCCCCTATGCGACCTGTATCTGATTTTTTCATGACAGTCTGAACGACACAGATCCGATCTTTTCAAATGCGACCCAGGCCACTTGGGTATGTGGTCCAAATCCGATACGTATCCGATCTTTTGAAATGCGACTTCAGTCTGAACGGCCAGGTCTCATGTATTCCGACCTGCAGGTCATTGATACGCGACAAACGTCATAATTCTGCGTTGAAGTAGGCGGGAATGAGAAGATAAACACACTCACATCAGTATCCCACCACTCCTGGCTGCGACTCCGCACCCACACGTTTCTCTGTACAGACGTTGCTACCACTGCTCCACAAAACGCCATGGCCAAAAACCTTGCTCTCCTCCTTTTTAATTTTCTTCTTAAAACGAGAAGATTGTAATTGCGCTGGCTCCGTTGGGAAAATAACTTTAATACCGCTAAACGAGCTCCACTGTTGACACCCATGTTTATACTTCCGAAACAACAAGTGACGTCGTGACCGTTGAGTACTCTTCTGCGCATGCGGGTCACTTCTGGGTCATTTCACGTTCACACAGGAGATCACAAAAGGTCGCATTTAATTGGAAATGTGAACGGCCTTGCAAAAAAATCGAATTTTTTCAAAAAATCGGAATTGAGCATTAAGCCCTGCAGTGTGAACGCAGCCTAACATCTATCTAACTCTGCATAGCATAAAACACGCTGTAACTTGTGATGTCTGTGCAAGCAGGGTTCGCGGAGGTGTGAAATGCATACGTTGACATACAGTTAGGACATCGTTGCCCTTTTGGAATGAGAGCAATGATTAGATGAACATTTTAGTCCTACACCTTCCACAGACCATATATACATTACATTTAGACTACCTAACTTAGTGATTTATATCAGGATGAGAAATCTTGACTTCAAGAGAAAGAGACTTTCAACCAGCATAAAAAAAATCTGTAACAAGTCACTTGCCTTTATCTTGTCAATAAATGTTGATGTTTCTGCAAGTAATTCTATTTCAAGCTAAGGCTTGAACTTCGGATTGTGCATGACTTGTAACTGTTCTTTTCTGCTAAGCAGCTACTGCTGAGTCATCTCTGACCATTGCCAGACCAATGCAGGATGTGAAAGTCAAGGCAGGAGATATAGCCTTGTTTGAATGTTTCATAACTGGGCCACAGGCTTTGGATGTTGATTGGCTAGTCAATGGGAAGTTGATACAGCCAGCACTATTTGATTGTAAGATGCAGTTTGATGGACATCGATGCCATCTTCTGTTTAAATCTGCACATGAAGACTACAGTGGAAGCTATACTTGCAAAATCAGTTCAGCAAAAGGTAGGAGTCATACCTGAAGTGAGCATAGCTGTGTTACATCATATATGCATCAATAATAGGCCATCTATAATATAATATAATTAATATTGGTTTCCAGCAATGCTTATTTGCTTGTATAACTTCTGAATATTAACTGTGCTAATTTTTCCTACTTGTATGGTACAGAAAAACTCATTGTACAGCTAATCTTCGGTGATTCCATCTAAGGAGCCACTCTTTACACGGAAACTGGGGGTACTGGAGGCTACTGAGGGCTGGTCTGCACAATTTGATTGCAAAGTCAGTGGATTTCCCCCTCCTGAAGTCACCTGGACTCATCGTGGTAAAAATAAAGAGTCAGCTGCAGAAGATTTTTTTCTGAAATAACTCTGCTTGGAACAAAAGCAACAAAGACATTTGTCAACACTGATTAAAAATACCTATTTTGTGTCCTAGAACAACCTGTGGTGGAGACTGATAACATTCACATTCTCCAAGTAAATGGGCATCACTCTTTGCTCATCACTCATGTTAACAAGGAGAGCGAGGGATTTTACACAGTAATTGCTCGAAATGTTAATGGAAAAGCGGAGAGCTCAGCTGAACTCTATGTACAGGAACCTCGACCAGCCATATCTACTCACATGTAAGAAGACCAACTTTTCTTATCAATGTATAATTAACATTCTTTATTCTTTTTCTGTCTCATTTGTCTGTTCATTTTGCACTCAGGTCCAGGTTAGAAAAGATGCCATCAATCCCTGAGGAGCCTGAGGTGTCTGAGGGAGAGGTGGAACATAAGACAATGCCAGACTTCATAAAACCTCTCAGTGACCTGGAAGTAGTAGAAGGGAAAGAAGCAGTATTGAAGTGCAGGGTAACAGGCCTGCCATACCCCAAAATCATTTGGTTCCACAATGGCAAGATGATAGAGAGCACTGATGACGTAAAGATGATACAGTGTAAGTCCACAAAAATATTGTCAGAAGCATTTTAAATGATATTAGTGGCCATCTATTGTCTAACACTGCCTTGAATTCTAATTGGGAGCTTCTTATACGTTTACTACATTTATTGTCTCCCGAATACATGTCGTCTTTAATCATATCCTATCATGTACCTCTTCTAGACAGGGATGTTCACAGTCTGGTCATTAATTCTGTGTGTCATGGCCACATTGGTGTATATAAATGTGTCATCTCCAATAAAGTAGGGAAGCTGCCTGCTATGCTCTCTATACGTTGTAGGTAAGATGGAACTTCCTCTCATATATAGTAGTATTGTAACATTCATATCGTCGCTGTTGGGCGGAATCCTCGCATCTCCAAAACCATTATTTTTCAGGAAATAAAAAAAAACAGCATTTTTTAAAAGTTATTAAACATTGTATCGTTAAAGTTGGTATTATACCTTATGTTGCTATCATATACTGTTGTGTACCAAAATTAACACAACATTTCCCCCAAATCATGTTTAATTGGAGATACGAGATTTATGACTTGGGAGCAGGGAGATACGAGGTTACGCTGTCATTGATGAGAATGGTACGGACACAGACGTCGCTGCTGCCAGCAGTGTTCATCAAAGTCTGCGGTCGCGTTGAGCCTTTTGACAAGAGACAAGGCTTTAAGAGCTAATCAAAGCTAATTATTGTGGCAACATACATCTTCCTAAACTCCATTTTAAAGGTTTAAGAGCTATAAATGATGCAAAACAAAAAACGATGAACTGATTAGGCTGTAATAGGCGTAAATTAGCCTAATCTGCACGCAAACTTACCTTCGTGGCTCACAGGCTTCCTTCTGCACTTAAGCATTACATCTATCGATTTTTAACAAAACAAGCCTACTCAAATGTATCTAACCTAACTATTTTCACTCGTTATTGTCTAAAAAACAGACAGAGTTATCCAAAGATAGGCTTACTTGGCGTCAGTAGACGGCCCTTTTTTTTTTTCATAAATAAAAACCTTGATACTTGGGGTATTTTACATGCAGAGTGCCAACTTCGAGTCAGTAAAATAATTATAAAAACAATAATTTAATGGTGGTATCCAAACCATTGAATTCAATTCAAGTATTATATTAGATACATTTTAAAACTTCAATGCACATGGCTAATAAGCCTAGTAATAATAAGCCTAGTAATAAGTAGATATTTAAAATACATAAATAACTGATATCATAGTTTAAAACAGATAAAATCATAGTTAAGGCTTGCTTTACATGTTGCTCGACAAGATTTCTTAATCGTTCGACTTTCAATCTTGAGGAAGAAGATGTGGAGTTACGAGGATTCTCAGACAGTTGAAGTGTCCAATGGAGTTAAGAGATTTGCTCTCAAACTATTTTCAACACTTTAGATTGGTTAATAATTTGTAAAAATAACAGACCCACGTGGGGACTGACCAATAGCATCGGTTTGTGAAAAAATATGAAATTGACAAAATTTGGACAGGAGGTTTCCGCCCGACAGTGACGATATGTGTCTGTCTGCCTCACTAACATTGTAGCTTCTTGACAGTTAGACTTCCTGAGCCACCTGATGGTCCTCCAGTAATTGGATCTGTAACTGGGAGAACGGTCTCATTGAGCTGGAAAGGACCAAAAAACCTGGACCCATCCATTGGTAAATTTGTCTTTTCTTAAACTACCCTGGCATGATAGTTCCTGATATTTTTTGTTTTCTATAATCTGTGATAATTAATTGACAACCAGGGGAGAGTGTGATAAGATGTGGCAGTGGGTAAATTCTGCCACCACCTAAATCTTTCCCCGCCAGAGTGTTTTTATTTTATTTATTTATTTATTTTTTTTTAAAGGGGCTATCGGATGCCCATTTTCCACAAGTTGTTATGATTCTTTAGGGTCTTCATGTAAAGTTTGTGTTTAGTGTGTTTAGGCTTTTTGAGGTTTTTAAAAAAAAGGAGTGAATGGATTTTTTTCATTGTAGGGTGCTTATGTCCACACACTGCAAAGACACATTTATATGCAAACACCATGTAAAAAGGAATTTTGCATCCGATGACCCCTTTAAGTTTCCAGCCACCGCCAGCATTTTTGATTATTTCCACAAAACTTTCATGGCCCCCAGAATATTTTGTTGTATGAATATCTGAACATGCAATATACTGTAATGGCTGTAAAGCAAGTTCAGCTTGGTCTCAGTTTAGCTCCTCCTACATCACAAAGCAGCCCCAGCTCAAAGGAGGAAGCTGGTAGTCCACGAGGTGCAAAAGCAGCAGGAGAGGATGAGGTGTATAAGGCCATTTCCCAGCCAAGCAGGGAGAATGGATGAGATGGGAGAGTGTGGAACAACACAAGACTGGCTGGCAAGACCTATGGTCAATGGAACAGAGTAGAATCAGTTTCCTCATCAGGTCAACATATAATGTTCTCCCATCACCACAGAACCTAAACCTCTGTGTAGGAGAGGATCCCTCATGTCCTTTGTGTTCATCACCTGCAACATTAAGGCACATTTTGACAGGGTGTAAGGTGGCTCTTAGCCAAGGACGGTTTACTTGGCGCTATGACCAGGTGCTGCGATGTTTGGCCTTAGCATTGGAAGACAAGCATAACATGACCAATAAGTTGCTACCTGTTCTATCAAAACATTACACACAAAAGACAACATTCCTCCGCTCAGATGAGCAACCACCAAGAAAAGATGTTAAAAACAATCCTCGCCCAGGACAACTGGAAGCTGCTAGAGACTGGAAAATACTGGCAGATGTTGATCAACGGCTTATTTTTCCACCTGAGATTGCCACCACTAACCTTCGACCAGATATTGTTTTGTGGTCTGGATAGAGTTAACCCTTTCGCACGTACGATCACACCGGTGTGATCAGTCTAGGCTGGTCCCTGGAGCATACGATCACACCTGTGTGATTAGAACGGTCAGTGCATGACGTGAAATACTCAGACCGGCCCGTCTGGCACCAACAACCATGCCACGCTCAAAATTGCTTAAATCACCTTTCTTTCCCATTCTGACATTCAG
>FLSR01000074.1:526972-553132 GCA_900092035.1 Leuciscus waleckii
GGCTGAATGGATTCGAAAACGGTAAAACTCAACTGTTTAACTCTGGGGGAGTTGTAAAATCAGCCTATTTCCAAAAAAAGTGGAGTATCCCTTTAAGAGCCTAAGAAACTTCAGACCAACAAAAACAACAACAACAACAACAACAACAAAAACAGCTAGTAATCTGTTTAAACATCAAAACATAGTTTAATCTGATTATGGAAGACCAAACATGAACTGTGTTCCTTATAATTATAGTCTAAGCATACTATTTAATCATTTCATAGCCATGTTGAATAAAAAAAAAAAAAAAAAACATAAAAGAGAAGGGCAGGAAAAAACAGTTTCCATGAAACAGGAGGGCAGTTAAGAACAGGTTGTCACAGTTGTGTTCTGTTTGTGTTAGTCCTATTAGTCCTATTTTTGTGTGTGTAACCTTCTGCCTGTCAGTGCCCGTTGGATATTATTATAAGTAAAAGTTTGTATTGGAACTTTTGTCTCCTCATCTTCTGCCTGCACCACACCGTGACAGAACTACGGACCTCCAAAATGGATGATGGAGCTCAGTTTATTTCGGTGGCTCAGGAGAGTACTGATTTTTTGAGTTTCACAATGAACTTCTGTCATCTTGCATTTACCAGCCTGCTCGACGATGAGAACCTGAGGACCTTGTTCCTGATCGGGGCCACTTTCAACCGTCCCATTGATCTCCCCTTCGATCAGGAAAACAGCCAGAGCCAGGCAATCCTCACGCCTCACCGTCTGAGCCCTTAGCCAAGATGGCCACCGCCTCAGCTAAGAAGGCCATCGCCTCACCATCTGAGCCCTCAGCCAAGATGGCCGCCACCTCGCCGCCTGAGCTCTCAGCCAAGATGGCCGCCGCCTCGCCGCCTGAGCCCTCAGCCAAGAAGGCCATCGCCTCACCGTCTGAGCCCTCAGCCAAGATGGCCACCGCCTCGCCACCTGAACCCTCAGCCAAGAAGGCCACCGCCTCACCATCTGAGCCCTCAGCCAAGATGGCCGCGGCCACTCCCAGTCCAGAGTTTCATCCCTCCGAGACCACCCGTCCAGAGTCTCGTCCCGCCGAGAGCGCCCTTCATGGATCTCGTCTAACCGAGACCGCCCTTCCAGAGGCCAGTCCTGCCGAGCCTGAGAATCTTCACGTCATGTCTACCGAGCCTGAGAATCTTCACGTCATGCCTGACCGCCTGATCTTCACATCATGCCTGACCAGCCTGATCTTCACGTCGAGCCCGCTGGCCAGAGACTGTTCACGTCGTGCCCGCCGAGCCAGAGACGCTTCACGTCAGTCCGGTTGAGTCTGAATCTTCTGTCACCGAGCCTGAATCTGAATTCCCACCCAGCCTCCCTCTCCCACCTCCTCCCATCTGCCTCCTCTCAACCCTTCTTCCAGTCAGCCCCTCTGCTCCTCAAACAACCTTCGGGGAGGTGGAGTCGCCGTCGGTCTGCCTGTCACCCACTCCATCAGGGTCGGTGGACCCTCAACCCAGACTCCGCTGTGGCCCATCAGTCCACAAGCTCCGCCGGGCTCCCTCGTCCCCCCGGTTCTGCCTTGGTCGTTCCTTGCCTTGCCCTGCCCTCGCCTCAGGACTACCCTCCTCTGGCTTTGCCTCGTCCATTCGTCCCTCTGGCTCCGTTGAGCTCCTCTCTCCCTCCAGCTCCACCTTGGTCCTCGGTCCCTCCGGCTCCACAGTGACCTTCTGGATCCCCACCTGCGCTTCAGTCGCCAGAGCCATCTGCGTCACCAAGTCCCTCCAGATCCTCTGCATCGCCCTGTCTCGTCGGCTCTCCGGCTCCACCCTGGTCTCCTCTCCCACCAGCTCCCTTATCTTTTAGACGTTTTCTGTATGATTTGGACCTTTGGGCAGCTGCTTTTGGAGCCATGTCACACCTAAACACAACAATTATAATGAATTAATTTAGTATTTTAAAAACAAATGCATTACTTAATTTAAAATATAGTGACTTTTGATTGGTAAATGTATATGAATTCATTTAAGATAACGTATTCAACATAAATTCTTTAAAGAACAGTATGTTTAATGTATCTGCCGTCATCACCACCACAACCTGTCATTACCAGCACAAGCTGTAATGTGCTGGTAATGACTGTGCTGGTAATGACATTTTTGTCAAAAAACTAGCCTTACTAGCAAAGATGATGACTAAGCAAGTGTAGCTAGCTTTCTACATGTAATATACACCATTTAACTATTAAAGTGATAAAAAATAATCCACATTTTTTTAAAAATACAGAAAACAACACATATGGTAATGACGCATAATAAGTGTACATGCCCAACACAAAGAATAAAGAGTAGATTTACTTACTTTTCTGGACATCAAGGCATCAGTCTTGCAGCTTGAAATCCATGTGCTCCATTATGATATTAGGTTACCATGGCTACCAAATAAACTTTTGATGAAAAAAAGTAGGAAAGTGCCTTTATGCAGAGCGTGTTGGTAATGACGGCTAAACCATGGGACAGGTAGAAATGAAGCAAAATAAAGTACAAAATGCATATATATGCTTAATCTGTGCATGTAGTTTATTAGTTCAGGTAACATTTAATTCATATGCATATTTTTTTTTATTAATTTGTGATAAATAATGTTTGAGATATGGCAGGACATGAGAAAACTCTGGTGGCGGACAACACCAGAACACAGATAATGTACCACAAAACACCAATAAAATGTGTTAAAATAATTAGTAAGAGCAGCCATAAAAAAAGTCTAGGCTTGTTTTTGTTTATACTAATTAGTGGTGCTAAAATATATTAGATTTAATTAGTTTTTAATAGAATTACACCCTGTGGACAGAAATAGGCCCCAATTCTGGGAAATACCCATATATATATATATCAATGCATAATTAAAATCTAAGTACTCTGAAAAAGAAAGTATAAAAATCGAGTGTCTGTAGACCTCTCACGACTGTTTTAAAGACAGCTCATTATTTCCATTCACTCCACCCCCTCCCTCCTGGGCTCCTTCCAAAGCCAAGCCCCCAAAACACATGAACGCGCGACTCCGACCGCTGAACTGGAAGACGCATTATTTACCTGAGACGAGCGGAGAGGAAGGAGCACAGTGCATGTAGTGACATCATGTCAGAATCACATGTAATAAAAAAAATCTAACTTTATCATTATGAATATAAACAAATAAGATGTATTTTAGTACTCACTATCAAGCTAGCATATTGATATTGGTAAAGTTTAAAATATATATTTTTTGATTCGCTAACGAGCTAGTTATATCTATAAGGCAAAGCTAAAAACAGGTTGCATTGATACACGTTTTTCCATTACCATCAGTTACACTGTGATGAAGATGAATTTCGTGTAAGATTCATAACATATACGGTGTTTTGCATGTAAGAGTTTCCATGATGAAAACATTGTTGACTCTAATGAAGACTAACGTTAACGTACACTCCGAGTCCGGAGACAAGTACCGCATCGTCGGTTCGAGGACAGGTCCGGGGTTGAGGGCGAAGCAGAGGAGGTCGTTCAAGAGTGCGGGCAGGGTCCGAGGAAGTAGTTTTTGCCTTGTTTGCCTTCGCTGACTGCATATGCAGGTGCTTTGAGCTGAATATTTCCGGGAACGGTGACATGTGATGAGTGCACGCAGGGCATAACAGGCTTTTAGTGCATGTGCGCGTCGAGTGTACGCGCTCAGTAAAGCGCATATTTGAACAGCGCATCAGCAGCGAATGACATGTTTAACCGGCAAGGCTTTAAAGCACATGCAAATAATGAACTTTTGTGAACTGCAGTGTCCCGTACCTCTGCGTTAACATTTGATGTGAATATACGTTGTGCTGCAGTGTAGCCTATTCATGGGTTTCATCAGGTCCCTTTCCACAGGTGTATAAAATCAAGAACCTAGATTATGAATGCAGACTGCATTGTGCTTGATTAATACACCTGTAGAAAGGGACCTGATGAAACCCATGAATTGATGAAGGCGCCGCAACTGATAAAATGCGCAGTTGTTTGGTGTGATTTTACAATTCCAAATTTAGGGGGGCCAGACGGGGGGCCAAGCTTGGTGACACGGGGGCACTTTTTGCAAAGACCACATACATTAACATTGTCATATCCATTACCATGGTAAAGTATTCCAAGAGTTGTCGTGCTTTAAATGTTTACACAATCTAATTGTCATATTTTCCTTAGTCACTGACAAAGGGAAAAAGCATCATCACAACATCACATAAGCAAGTACTAGCCCGACGGAAATGGCAGGTAAGCAATAATAATAATAAATAAATAAAAAACATTTAAAAAACCTAACATTTAAAAAAAAAGTTCATTACCTTACTTCTTTTTTACATTTCAGTGTTCACTTATTAGATACAAGTCTAAAATGGTGATGAGATCCATATCAGAATTGCTGGATGACACTTCAAGCCATGTGTCCCTTGCTGTGCCTAGAAACCTTACAGACTGCTCACCACCTCCATCGTCGTCCTCCGACTCAGATGAGGACACTGATGACTTCCTTTCATCCCTATGCCCCACACAATGATGTTGTTTTCTGGTTCCTGATGTCTCTTACTGAGATTCACGAGGATGATGATAATGTCATCAGAGGATCCAATGATACCTACCAAAAAAACAGTAATTGGCTCGAAGACATCACAGAATGTCAGGCAACTGATCGACAGGAGAATGTAGACCACCTGGAGGTTGCAGAAAGGACTGAACACTTCAAAGAATCCTTGCAAAGCCGTGACAGTGTAGAAGCTGAACAGGTAGCAGCCAAGTCTAGAAGAGAGCTGATGCGAAGAGGGAGTTCTGCTGACAGTGCACTTCTACTGCAGATCACACCTGAAGATGGTAATGTGAATGATAATACAAAGGAAAGCCAAAAGCACATGAAAAAGGCAGTTTCCATGGAGCTTCCACACAGGAGCAGTAGTCCAAAGACAGGCAAGCTGAGCAAGGAAGACTATGCTCTAAAACTTGATCTTATGAGGCAGAGATTGCTACGAGGGGGCACTGTTGACAAGAATATGAGTGGTCTTCGTGGCCCCCTGCTTGAGACACTGGGTGTTGATGATGACAGGCGAACTGCCTCTTTGGATCGTAACTTCAGACATGCCAGGTTGAGTGCTTCAGGAGTTTCTCAGGCATTCACCACTGACAGTCCTAGGGAAACAAAAACTGTATCCAGGAATAGGTCTCCTTTAAAGGAGGGAACCTCAGAGTCAATTTCACTACATAGGAGATCTGGAGCCCCACTAGAGATTCCCTCCCTTTTTCTGGAAGCAAAATCTAATATCACAGATCAAACCAAGGCTGGTCCGACGCCTGTGTTTCCAAGAGAAATTTCTTCCCAGCCACCAACTCCAGACATGGATAATAAACAAGTGTCTAAGGAAGAAGAGGCTATTGGTAATGTCCATATAATAAATACCTCCCAGCCTGAATCTATATTAGATGACACTGAGAAGGAGTTAGAGAAGATGGAAGAACACACATTCTCTCAAGACAGTGTGAAAGGAAAGATTAATAAAGTACTACATTTTGTCTTGATATACTTCCACATGACATATCCTCAAATTTTCAAGTAAAGTGCAGGTAAATGGCAAACAGGCATCCTCTCTCTCAGTGCTACCCACCCCTATCTTGAAAATCTCACAGCCAGATAATCAACCTACCACTGGACATCCAGTTGTTTTTGCTGCTGCTTCATCTGCAAACCAGCCAACTCTTAGAACCGATATCAAAGATATTGATTCAGAGGAACTTTTTGAGGCAAGATTTAAGAAGAGGGAATCATCTTTGACACATGGCCTGAAACGATTAACAATGGCAAAGTCTGAAGAAAATTCGCCAGTTCTTCCACGGAGATCAAATGAAGAGGTTTATCGACCTGGCCCTGTAGGAGCCCCATTGGAGTTTGGACATAGAGGATTACAGGAAAAATCCAAGTCTGTCCAAGACCTCAGGGAGGTGGAGAAAGAATCTGGGCTTGGACTTTTTGGAAGATTCTCTATGCGTGCAAGGAGATTGCAACCCATTCATAAAAAAGGGAAAGACGAGACCTCAGATTCTGTCGCTAACAGACGACGGGTTACCTGGGCTATGGGACGTAGCAAGTCCCTAGACAAAAAAGAAGTTGAGACGGGAAGCTTTGATAACACTATAGAGACAAACAAAGCAAATCTTGTGAAAGATAAGAAAGTTGCTGAATTGCCTGTCCTTGCTGTGCAACATAAATTTGAATCTAATGTTTCAGAAATATTTGATAGAGTGCATAGTAAGTCAAAAGACAGAAAGGACAAGGAAACTAGACCCCACGTTGATGCAGAAACTCTAAAAGAAGAGAAGCAATACATCAAGAAAATAAATGATTCCCCAGTTCTGGCATTGCGAAAAAAGTTTGAGTCAAAGGTATCTGGATTTTCTTTAAGAAAACAAAGTCAGCCTGACAAGACGGGGGGAGAAAAGGAAACTAGAAATGAAGGACAGAAAACACCTTTGCTCTCCTGTCATCGCCGGTCTCAGTCTGATGGACTCATTCACAAGAATGTGGCATTCCCGAGAACCAGCTTTTCTCGCATACTGCTACTACATCATCCAAGAAACACTGAACTACACTTCTAGTAGTACTTCTGTAGAGTCCTTTCAGAGTATGTATTATTCAGTTTATGCAAAAAAAAATCAGTTATCCAAAACTATTCCAACACTATTCCATACACTATTATAGTGTAACTTTATGAGTTAAGCTTTGAAAACTAATTTATGCAAATTATGAAGAGCCATTAACTGCAAAATTGCATTAAAAGCATTTCTTTGTTGACAGCTCCTGAAACTGACATAAGGTCTAGATGGGACAGATGGGGTTTGTCCAGAAGTAAGAGAGACAGGACACCATCTAAATCAAGTGCACCTGCAACTCCAAAAGAAGGTGAAACAAAAAAAGGTATTCCATTCTTTCTGCTCCTGCTATGCCAAGTGCTACAGTTTTGATCAGCAATTCTAATTAATATTTCATCCTTTTTTTTTCTTCTTTCAGATTTTCCTCCAGTTTTCCATATCACACTAAAGGACCATGTTCTTCTTGAAGGAAATCCAGTCACCCTTAGTTGTCTTCCAGCTGGTAGTCCTGAGCCTATAATAGTATGGATGAAAGGTATTTTTCATTCATTGGTTTACTTTTAATTATAAAAAAGGTAGTTCTCCAACAATTTACTTTTCTCCGTTTCTGTTCGTAGATAAGAAACCTTTGGAGATTCATGACAGAATGAGCTTAGTGGCCTGCCCAGATGGAAGGCAACTTTTGATGATCATGAAGACCTCTAAGAAGGATGCTGGAATCTATGAATGTGTAGCCACTAATAACTTGGCTTCTGCAACTAGTTCCTGTATTCTTTCCTTAGCCTGTAAGCTATGGAAGATTGCTTATTATTTAGTATCCACCTTTTTTTCTACGCCCTATGATGCTTTGCACAAATTATAAGAGTAACTTCCGTTAAACTGTAAACAATCAGTGAAAGGTTTGCTCTATCAATGCAATAATACGCTTAAATTTAGATTTAGTTTCTCTTGGTCTGAGTCAGAAAAGGAGGAGGACAAAATGCCTGCAGTACTATAGGCCTAAAGTGTTAGTAGGGACCTTAGGAACATAGCCTGGCCTAGGATGTAGAAAAGCCTTTACCATGCCAGGCGAGAATTCCAGGCACGAGGGAGAAACCAAGAGAGCTTGAATGTCTCCAATTCTTTTGAGAGACGAGATAGCAAGCAGAAAGATTGTCTTAAAAGTAATGAATTTTTCAGAAACGTCTTCAATAGGCTCAAACGGAGCAAGGGAGAGTCCTTCTAATACAATGGCCAAATCCCAGGTCGGCACCCTCGTGCATACTGCTGGCCTCAGTCTCAAAGTGCCACGAAGGAAACGTGTTATAAGTGGGTGTCTCCCCAGAGAAACAACACTCAAAGGGGGGTGGTAAGCAGCTAGTGCCGCCATGTACACCTTAAGTGTGGAGGGGGATAGCCCTGCAGAGAAGCGTTCCTGCAGGAACTCCAGCACTGCACCCACCGGGCAGTTAACCAGGTCCAACTGGTGTTCTCCACACCAAGAAATGAAAAGTCTCATCTTCAAGGCATGTAACTTCCTTGTGGACGGAGCTCTGGAGTGGAAGATGGTCTCAACAACCTCAGTTGAGAGACCAGAACTCATGAGCTGGGCCCCCTCAGAGGCCAAGCCCACAGTTTCCACAGTTCTGGGCGGGGGTGAAGAATCGACCCACTCGCCTGAGAGAGTAGGTCCCTCCTGATCGGACTCTCCAGAGGAGAGCCGTCGAGGAGAGACATTAGGTCCGCGAACCATACTCAGGCCGGCCAGAACGGGGCTACCAACAATAGACTGACCCCATCCCGCATTCTAGGGAATTATTCTTGGGATATATATTGTAAATTAAATAATGAGAGCAGACCACAAGTGTGCAGTATGTTGTTCACATTGTTACAGAGAAAAAAAAATTAAAATAATCAGGAGGAAAATAATGCAGCGAATGAAAAGAGCTCTTGCCACAGATATTCTTGTGATATCATGCCACATTAAAATACCAAGCGTTCATTATTCTTCTGATGTTTACAAATAAAACAAAGGAAAACATATTTTCAATCAAATTGACAGATAAGGGGCCCTATCTTGCACCCAGCGCAATTGACTTTGTACAGCAACGCATGTATCATTCCTATTTTGCACCCGCGCACAACGGACTTTTCCCTCCACAGACGCACGTCGGTTAACTAAGAAATACACTTGCACTTCCGGGGGCGGTTCAGCGCAAAGAGGAGGCGTGTTCCGGCGCAAACGTTCCCTTATGCTATTTACAGGTTTAGAAAACAATTCCGCCAGTGACCAAAAAAATCTAGTTTAAAGTCAGTGGCGCGTTGCGCATGTTATTCATATGCTATTTTAAGGGCGCATGCTTGGCCATTATCAATGTAGCGTGTGCACAACGCGCATACATTTTGATTCTCTTATCTACACAGAAGCAGCAGTTTTCATTTTTTTGCAAATCATACATTATTACGATAGATAGATAGATAGATAGATAGATAGTTTATTATGAAAGCATACATCTAGCTTACACATTTACCCAAATTATCATACGCCTGTTTAACCGAAGTTATTTTGGGTCTGTTTCTCCATCCCCAATGTCACTTCTCTGTGTTTTACGGCCCTGACGAGAACGTCTGTCTCCTTGGCTGTGAACCGCTCCTGGCGTGCGCCTGGCAAATCCGCCGTTATAATAGAAATCCGCTATAGAACAAGCGCGCCTGCTCTTAAAGGGAATGTGAGATGACGCTCTGATTGGTTTATTTCACGTTACGCCCAAACCACACCTATGAATAATGAAGCTACTTCAGACCACCCCATTTTTATCCCGCCGGTATAAAAGCAACAGCGCCGAAGACCCGCCCACAAAGTTACTTGCGTTTCGCGCTTGATACTTGTGTTTCAGATCGTTAAAATAGGGCCCAAGGATTATTTGTAGCACAACCTTATAATTTGAAATTATTCTTTGCATTTTTTTTTTGTGGAAGTTTCCCAAACCGGAAGTGCCTCCCATAATTAAAAATTCAGTAACTTGTCAGGAATAAGGTGTATAGCATTAATGCGAAACAGATGTTAGGTGTTTTCAAATTTTGTTCATTATATGCTTGCACAAGTTATTTTCTTTTCTCATATATTGTTTATATCACATTTTAAGGTGTTCCAAAACCGCCAGGAACCCCAGAGATTCCACAGATCTACAATAACACTGCTCTGGTGCGATGGAAACCATCAGACACCAAAGTTCCTTGCTCATACATACTTGAGAGAAGATCTGATGGTAGGGAATGTCTAATAAATCTTGCATATACTGATTTATTATGTTTCATAATAGTATGGATATTATTATATCTTTGTCATTTATTGTGTGCAGTGATTTAAATTTTCACGTTTTATCTGTAGGATATGATAAGTGGTGGACTGAAGCTACAGGAGTGACTGATTGTTTCTACAATTCCTCTAAACTTCCATCTGGATCTACCATCCGATTCCGTGTGGCATGTGTAAATAAAGCTGGCCAAGGTCCATACAGCAATGTATCAGAGGGAGTAAGCATTAACGTTGAAGGTACTGGGCATACAGTTCAGTTGTACTTAATTACTTAGCCTTAAAACTGATTATTGTTCTGTTGGTAATATAAGCTTTTATTACAAGACATTTTACATTTTAATTAACTGGTTAATATCATTTCATTTTTATTTTCTGGATTAGGAAAATAAATGTATGTGTATATCAATCCTACCTGTTTTGCAGTGGCACCACTCCATAAGCCTGCTGAAATGAAGACACACCCCTCGGCCTCTTACCCTGTTGTGACCACTGCTGTGACAACATCAGCTTTTACATTAGCACAGCCAAGTGTGTTTAGTCAGTCTATTAGTCCTATTATTGCACAGTCTAGTGAAGTTACAAATACTTCCTCAGAAGTCCCTGTTTCTCACTCTTGCCCAAAGACGTCAATGCCTCCACTTGTTCTCCCCAAGCCAACGAGCACTATCAATATGATTCCCCGTGTTACGCAAGCCCAGACTGTATCTCCAAGGTCATGCACAGCTCACCCTCAATAGGCAGATCAGTTTCCCCTGTCCCTACATATGTCCAGCCACTTGCTCAGTTGCTCCAACCCCGGTCTCTCCCCATGTAATTCTGGTCAGCAGTATCAGTCCAATAGGAGAAGGAGGAAGCTCACCCACACCGGAGACACCTGCAGGACGAGTGGTATCCTGCACAAAAACTGAGACCACTTTGAGGCAAGGAGTTCCTCAGAAGCCGTACAGCTTTTTGGATGAGAAAGCCAGGTGAGAAAATAAAATTACTTGTCCCTTTATTTATACAAATAATTCCCCCTCTATTTATACAGTTTACAAATCTGCAAGCACTTTCATAAAAAACACATTTATTTTTGATAGGGGTCGTTTTGGAGTGATAAGAGATTGCAGAGAAAATGCAACAGGGAAGATGTTCATGGCAAAGATAATTCCCTATGATCATCAGACTAAGCAAACTGTCATAAAGGAGTATGAGACCCTGAAGTCCCTTCATTGTGAAAGAATCATGGCCCTACATGAAGCCTATATCACACCTCGCTACCTTGTACTCATAACAGAGTACTGCCCAGGCAAAGATATCCTGTACAGTCTCATTGACAGGTGTGTATGAGCCTTTCGGATATTTTTTTTAGACTGTTTTATTTTAAATAGGATGTGAAAATGAAGTTCAGTTTCTTAAGATGGGTCTTGGTTTCTCATCCAGATTCTGTTACTCTGAAGATGATGTAGTGGGTTTCATTGTCCAGATTCTTCAGGGTTTAGAATATCTCCACAACTGCCAGATTCTTCATCTGGACATTAAGCCAGACAATATCATGGTCACCAACCTCAATGTGATTAAAATCATAGATTTTGGCAGTGCTCAAAGGTTTAACCCTCTCTCACTTCAGCAATACAGCAGAGATATTGGGACTCTAGAGTACATGGGTATGTACATTGTGCAATTCTTATCATGTGATGTTTCTCTACATAAGGATTTAAAATACATATCCATGTCTTATTGACATTAATGAGATGTTTTCTGCCTTTTCAAGCTCCAGAAATGCTAAAAGGAGATCTAGTAGGTCCCCAGCAGACATTTGGAGCTTGGGAGTTCTTTCCTATATTATGTAAGTCATCTATAAAGGAATTAACAAATCAGCCAAGTTTACTATTGTATTATGGTGTATTTCTGAGATAAACATCATATCAAACAAGAAAAAATTGTGTTTATTTAAGTCACTTTGTTTACTGTAGGCTCAGCGGTAGACATCCTTTCCAAGACAAAGACCCAAAAGTGACAGAGATCAAAATCCATGCAGCAAAGTTTGACTCATCTAAGCTCTACCCAAAGGTGTCCCAAAGTGCCTCCACGTTTTTAAAGAAGATAATAAATGGCTATCAATGGTGAGTATCAATTACACAGCTGGGAGCCAGAGGCAACTTAAGTTAAAACCAACCTTAAGTGAAAGAGTTTTCAGACTGTTCCTGGAGCCTCCACAGCATTTCACTTTTTAGATCAGAAGTAGTCAACCCTGCTCTTCGAGGGTTGCCTTCCTGCAGAATTTAGCTCCAGCCCTATTCAGATTCACCTTAACCAGTAGTCAAGGTTTTCAGGATGACTGGAATCTTCCAGGCAGGTGTGTTGGGGCCGGATCGTGCTAAACTTAGTAGGACATTGGCCCTCCAGGAGCAGGATTGAAAACCCCTGTTATTTAACGAAACATGGCTCTACCATTGGAGAAAGCACAACTTGGTTCACGTGTACCTCAAAAAACAATCACATTATAGCTTTGATGACATTGAATCCCCCTTATTTCAATCACTGTTTATGTATACCATAGACATGAATGACTAATTCCGTAAACGGAATTATAACGTTCTGTTATAGTTTCATTTTCATGGAGTTTTAGTTTGTATTTGTTAATTACTGTGTTTCCTTTCATTTGATACCGAAAGCTTCATAATTCAGTTTCTGCTTTCTAAGTAGGTTTTCATTGGTTTCATTGGTTTATCTACACTGTATTTTGGTGTCATACACCGATCGGTCTTCACAGCGCCGCTTCAAGTCAACACATTTTAAATCTGCAGTGGTCAGGTGGTATAGTGGCCCGTGGTAAAAGACGTAGCTCTCAGAAATGTTTCTTCCTTCCTTCACTACTTTGGATTACTTATTTTTGTTTAATGAATATCATGCTGCATTTTAGATCCGCTACATATCACCGTCTCCCTTCATCATTATCTTCAACCATCCGTGACAGGATTGGTTGCAAAATTGTCCATGACATCTGTTACAAAACATTTTAGTTGTAAACTCCAAATATAGCTCAGTCCAAAAAAAATTATAATGAATCGCAAACATGTTGAAGATTAGCGGAAAGGCTGTCAGTTCATTATAGGAATAAGCCGTTTTCTCACAAAAGCAGTTTATTCAGCGTACTGAAGTCTTTTTATTATTATTGAACAATTATATAGTAGATATGTGAAAAACACAGAATTTTGTTTTATACTGGATATATCCATAGATATGAAGAGTAATGAGGGTACCCATGAAATATCCAATTATTTTTACTGATTTTATGGACTCTTTCCCCAGGTGCCGACCCACCATTAAGGACTGCCTCAAACATTCATGGCTTCATGACTCGTATTTAAAGAAACTGCGTCGACAGACCTTGACTTTCACTACAACACGGCTCAAAGAATTCCTGGGGGAGCACCAGCGCAGATGTGCTGAGTCAGCTACTAAACACGAGGTCCTTCTCAGAGTCTACCAGAGTGGGCCTTCATCCCCAGCCTCATCTACCAATCCTAGCTAACCAAGCACACCTATCAGTGAAGAAAAACAAGGACTTTGAACAGTATAAGGAAATTAAGTCTTTCAGCGCTGGTAAATGTCTGGAAATTCTACCCAGGAGCTTTCTCAATGACAAATAATATGAGTTGAAGAACAAACTGTACTCTATCTCAAGAAAGAAAAAAAAAAGAGAAAAAAAACAGACTACATGTTAAGGGTGATAATAGGAAAGTTGGTCAATAGGTTATCGACAAGTAACAGTTGTATCAAGGTGACGGACATTACATAAAGAGCAATACTGGATTAATTAACTTTGGATCATTGATTGTTTTAGAATGATTTTTTTTTTATATATATATATATATAATATCATTATCATTTAGTATTTATGTAGGTTGCAATTGGTGATGCATCCATTTGAACTTGA
This sequence comes from Leuciscus waleckii, assembly GCA_900092035.1. Classification (NCBI taxonomy): domain Eukaryota; kingdom Metazoa; phylum Chordata; class Actinopteri; order Cypriniformes; family Leuciscidae; genus Leuciscus; species Leuciscus waleckii. The sequence goes on from FLSR01000074.1 coordinate 540,807, forward strand.
ATTGAGTATCATTTTAAGAATTGCAGAAGCAAGTAATAAGAGCTGTCCATGAAGAAGAATACAGTAATACTGTTTTTTACATTTACTGAGAAGAGATTTTCTTTTGAGAATTCTTTTAATGCAGTTGTCTGCAGTGTAAAATGCTGATTTGTCAATGTTTTAAATAGAGTGTCAGCAACATAATATACTTTTAAGTTTAGAAAGAAATTATGCTCTGGTGTTCCAAGATGTTTCAAAGTTTATTTATGAAAGCCGTTACTGTAAAACCAAGAATGAAAATGTTCTTCTTGCTCATTATGTCACTATGTCTGTGTAAATCTTAGATGTATGTTTACATTTGATTTTATATTTCAAACTTTGTATATCACACTGTTTGGCATTTCTTTCGATACATTCAATTTCAGTATAGAATTTTTGCTGTTTCGCTTTTGCTGTTTTTGTAAAAACCACACCCCTAAATGCGTTGAAGCAACTGCCATGTGATTGGTTGGTTAGATAATTGCATTAATGAGAAATTGAACAGGTGTTCCTAATAATCCTTTAGGTGAGTGTATATAGATAGGATGGGTACTATGCTAACAGGTATAAGTATATATTTACATATTTTTTGTCCACTTTCTATGGAAATATTCTTTCAACAGAATTCAAAATAAAACAGGTTATTTGAAGACATAAAATCTACATTTCATAACAGATGGGTATTATTATTTTTATGGGATATCACTTTTACAACAGTTAGTACGTTTATATAGTTGCATATGATATAAGCTTTGATATCAGTGCTTTTTTCATTTAATTAAATCCAGAAAAGGTTACATTTTAAACAAACATTACCTTTTTTTTGCGTCTATAAAATAGAACCTTCTGTCATTTCTGTCATTCTATTCTGTAACATATTAAAAATTATAAATACTATAAAAAGTTTTCCATCCATATTAGACATTACATTCGTTCTCCTCTTTATCAGCATTTTTGAGAGAGTTGTTACATTAAATTATTGTGTGGTTCTACTACACAAAATGGCATAGAGAGGAAATCCTCAGGTTTTAATCCCTGTGCATCTTCATATACTTTCATGTCCACATTGAGTTTACAATCACACTTGCTTCCTATCACATTCTGTTCTGACTCCATACAGACATCCATCAGGTTTAAATTATGACTTTTCTCTCTCAAATATCAATCCCTTTCAGGAATAAATGTGTGCAGTGGCTAGTCTATATCTCTTTCGATATCACCGTCTCACTTTTTAACTTTGAGGTAAACAGGTTAAAAGATCTAAGAGCATTACTTGAATTTGCTTGATATGATCACACATCCATTTATATACTACTTCCCTCTCTTTTATACTGTCATGTGCGCGACCTTTGATAATTCACTAAAGCACTGTCAGTTTGGCACTAGTCTTGGCTTTCCCTGTGGTAAACTTGACTGTCCCACTCATGTCAGAGCTGGTGTTTTTAAATGTCAGTTTGTGGACTGTCCCTTGATTCTCTATTCGAATATTGGGCCCAGACTGCAGGTTCTCCCCATTTAATGTCCAGATAGGAGGCTTGATGAGGGTCACGGACACTTCACACTGGAAGCAAGCTGTTTCAGGAGCTCTCACTTCCACATCCTCTATATCCTTCACCACTAGGATAGACTGGGCTATGAAGTCAAAAAGCAGAAAGTTTAAACTTGACCTTAAAAGGGATAGTTCACTCAAAAATGAAATGATCCCATGATTTACTCACCCTCAAGTCATCCTAGGTGTATGACATTCTTCTTTCAGACGAATACAATCGGAATTATATAAAAAAATGACCTGACTCCTCCAAGCTTTATAATGGCAGTGAATAGCCGTTTCTGTTTTGAAGTCGATCAAAGTGCATCCATCCATGAAACAAGTAACCCACACGGCTCTGGGGGTTAATAAAGGCCTTCTGAAGTGAAGCGATGTGTTTGTGTAAGAAAAATATCCATTATCGACTAAAATAACTAGCTTCTGACAGACGACCGTACGCATACTACGCAAGTCACCTTGCGCCACAAGAGTAACCCGTGACGCATATATGACGTAGGATGTAGGAGTATCGTAAGTTTAGATGCCTCTCGCGGTTCAAACAAATAGGGCTGGGCAACAAACTCAAGCTCCTCCGACATTTCTCTTTAAAAAAATATATTTTTAGACGTCTAATTCGTGACTGGTATTTTGTTTTGCTCTATCCTCTGTGCTTCCGCGTGCGTCATTACGTTGTGTGTCAGTTCAAGGTTTACTCTTTCGCCGTAAATCAATGCATATGGCCGGCTGCCGGAAGCTAGTTATTTTAGTCAATAAAGTTTTAAGTATGGATATTTTTCTTACACAAGCGCATTGCTTCGCTTCAGAAGGCCTTTATTAACCCACCAGAGCCTTGTGGAAAACTTTAATCAGGGATGGATGCACTGTGATGGACTTCAAAACAGAAATGGCCATTCACTGCCATTATAAAGCTTAGAAGAGCCAGGACTTAAAAACAAATACATAACTTTGATTGTATTTGTCTGAAAGAAGAATGTCATAAACACCTACTGTAGAGGATGGCTTGAGGGTGAGTAAATCATGGGCTAATTTTCATTTTTGGGTGAACTAACCCTTTAATGCCATGCATATCTCTTTTAATTTCTCAAATCAAATGAATTTAAATAATGTCTTTATAATTCGTCCTATCTATTTAGCATACTAAAATCATTGATACATCATACAAATGGTAATTTTCAATCCAAACAATTCTCACCTTCAACCAACAGCTTGGCTGTGCATGTGTGCTCCCCAACCTCAATACTGTAGGTTCCTTCATCCTCCAATGCCACTTGGTGGATGACAAGTTTATGGTAACAGCCTTCTTGTATCATCTCCATGTGTTCTGTGGATTCCAACTCTTCATCCCCTTTGTACCAGGTGACGTCACAATTTGGTGATGATACAGTGCATTCTAGAATGACTCGATGCTTTTCCAGTGCTGTTCGATCCCTGAGGGGACGGACAATGCTAACAGGAAGCTCTGTGAAAACAGATATTGACAAAGGTTTTTTGGTGGGATCAGATAATTGGTAAAACTTTACTATATGGTATCATTTGTTAACATTAGTTAATGCATTAGTTAACATTAACTATGAGCAATACAATTTTACATTTAAACTGTCTGAGAATCCTCGTAACTCCACCTCTTCTTCACTCCGCGGCGGGAGCTTCCGCGGCATTTTGTCTCCTCAGGATTGAAAGTCGCAACGATTAAGAAACCCTCGTCGAGCAACACGTAAAGCAAGCCTTAACTCTGATTTTATCTGTGTAAAACTATGATATCAGTTATTGATGTATTTTAAATGTCTACGTATTACTAGGCTTATTATTACTAGGCTTATTATATGTGTGCATTGAAGTTTTAAAATGTATCTAATATAATACTTGAATTGAATTAAATGTTTTGGATACCAGCATTAAATTATTGTTTTTATTATTATTTTACTGATTCGAAGTTGGCACTGTGCATGTAAAATACCCCAAGTAGCAGGTTTTATTTATGGGAGAAAAAGTGTCTACTGGCGCCAGTAAGCCTATCTTTGCATAACTCTGTCTGTTTTTTAGACAATAACGAGTGAAAATAGTTAGGTTAGATACAATTGAGTCGGCTTGTTTTGTTAAAAATCGATAGCTGTAATGCTTCGGTGCAGAAGGAAGCTCGTGAGCCACGGAGGTAAGCTTGCGTGCAGATTAGGCAAATTTCCACCTAACGTTATTAGACAGCTGACGTTAGTAGCTCATGATTTTTTGTTCTGCTTCCTTATAGCTCTTAAACCTTTAAAATTGAGTTTACGAAGATGTATGTAACCACAATGGTTAGCTTTGATTAACTATTGAAGCCTTTTCTCTTGTCAAAAGGCTCAACGCGACCGCCGATTTTGTTTGCGTGCAGATATTAATTTCCGCCTATTTTAGACAGCCTAATATTTTGGTATTGCATCACTCATATCTCTTAAAGGGGTGGTATAATGCCCTTTTCACAAGATGTAAAATATATCTATGATGTTCCCAGAGTGTGTGTGTGAAGTTTTAGCGCAAAATACCCCACAGATATTTTTATATAGCAAGTTAAAGTTGTCACTTTTTGAGGGTTTGCAAAAACGCACCGTTTTGTGCCTGGCCCTTTAAATGCAAATGAGCTTCTGCAGAGGGCGGGGTTTCAAGAGCTCGTGTCTGTTAGCAGCTGCTGTTACCTCACGCAGACACACTAAAATGACAGAAACTGTTCTGCCTGTAATGTTAAACGGAGTCAGATAAGGATGGAGAGACTCAAGAAGAAGTGACAACATGTAGAATGCAACAGGACATCTCTGAATGGTTAGTTGATGAATTTATGTTGCTGAAGTGGAGTTAACTATCTTCAATTAGGATATTCTGTCACGATAAATCTATAAATTGCTCATATATGAACTGTTGTGAGATGCATATGAGTCACGATATTCGATAGTTAGCGGACGCATAAAGCTTGCCACAAAGAACCGGCAAAAGTAATCATTATGAATGTGTAAAATATAGCAAGGAGACATTTTAACTGTTTAATAAACTAGTGTTTTCTGTGTCAGTCTCGGCTAAAGATGTTGACTCGCCTACTTCGCAGTATTTTGAACGTGCTATAGAGAGAAATGCACATTTCATCGGATTACATAAGAGAGTTGTCTGTTTCTTTTCGTTTTGAATTGTTTTGTTTTGAAAGTGGACATTTCAAGCTTTCTATAGATACATTTCTGAGTTTCGGTTCATTTATGAGATGAGCTCCAGTTCACGAGCAATGCAAGTTATATCGTGCCGGTGCCTCCATTTCCTGATTAAATTGTCTGCTATATTTGCTTCTTCATTTATTAAATCCAGGCAATTGGTTGATGAAACATTGATTACAATTAAGATACAATTTATACAAAACGAAATTCACTTTAAAGAAAGGTTTTATACAAAACGAAACTTAATGTGGTCAAAATTAGCCTATGTCTCCCGATATATTGCGCATCTTATGATTACATGCTGTTCACTTTTCATATAATCAACATAGATCAAATAATTTTTTTTTACATTATTTACACAAATATGAAACTAAATAAATGTCATTATTCACACATAAATATGAAACTAAATACATTTTCTTTAATGGCTACAACACGTAGGCTACTGTAACAGTCACAAGCTGGAGTGCCCATGAGAGTCGCCAGAGGGAACTCCACACCAGACTATCATGTTCACTCAGACTACATTTCCCATAACTCACTGCCCGGACTCATCATCACTGATTGTATTCACCTGTATCTCATTCACCTGTATCTCATCACCTTGTTAGTTTCAGCCTATTTATTCCTTGTTCATTCATTCAATCATTGCGAAGTTTTTTTTAGTGTCACACTGCAACTCTGAGCGTTTTCTTGTTTATTGGTTTTCGGATTTCTTGCCTGTTCCTTGGATTACTCTCTTGCCTCTGACCCCTGCCTGTCTTGTTTTTGTTTTGTCTTGTTTGTTTGGACTGTCTACCTGTGTTTTGACCCATTGCCTGTTTATTGGATTACGTGTCTGGATTGCCCCTTAATAAAGCTGCATTTATTTTGGATCCTCTACCCTCGTGTCTCAGAGCGGTTCGTGACAGCTACAGTACAGAGAAATTTAATGTCAGAGTGGAATTTGAGCGAACGCCGTTTTACCAGTATCATGTGGGGCAGGGGTGCGTTTTTTAAATAATAATCAAATAATTCCCAGCGATCGTCGAATATTATTTTTTCTTGAAACGCCCATCCCTACAAAATACGAAATGTCTTAATCAGACAACAGACAAGCATCATAGCATAAGAAAGGAAATATAAATAGGCCTAAATAAAGAAGTAAAAAAATGAAATAAAAATACATTCAAGTAAAAAATAAATAAAGAAATAAAAGAGGCTCAGTAGCTTCTGCAGCACGAACACAAGCATGTAGTCTGCAATTGTTGCTGTGACTTAGCGGTGTCTGACTAGTTGACACTTGGTGTGATTACATCATCGTTTCACAAAATGTACGGATTGGCCGTACACACGAAAAACGCAAGGGTGGCGTTTTCAGATTTATCCACCTTGGGACCCGGTTTAAAAAAATTGCGGTTTCAGTCTCCGAAAACGCTGGATCCGTCTGGACGAAACGCCAATACGATACGAAATGTGTACGTATACAGCTAAACGCGTCTCCGTGTGGACAGGGCCTAAATACACCCACAACTAAGGACAACTATTCAATCTTTGTTAATAACTGAGTTTTTGTGGTGACAAATAAACAGGTTACTCTCAAATACCAGACACCCTGTGGCAGATTTCAAACCTAACCAGCAGTTTACTGAAATGAGACCGTGCTATTAAAGCTAACTAATTTTTTCAGTTCCCCACTTACTTTACCTTCCTCAAGCACTGACAGAACACAGACTCTGACTGACTGAGCCAGGCCAGTTGACATCCAAGCTTGTGATCATACATGCATACAAATCATCGGCATGATAAAAATGTAAAGTGGGTCAGTTTTTTAACATATGCATTACTATTTTAAATCGGTGTCACAGAAAATTGATTACATTTTACATGTATTTAATGCGTATTTCACGTGTAAAGAACACGTTGAATATGCGTGAAATACGCGTTGTTGAGGTGTTAAAATTCATGTGTTTTTGGCCCTCTTGGATATCCATTTAACTCACACTAGGAGCATTCAGAAGCGACTGGATGCGCGCCACATGATTTGCCTGTCCGGCGTGGTTTTTCTTCATTTTTGGGTCTCCTACTTTGTTGTGCTGGAGCCGGCATATATACACTTAAATGTCCACCATAGTGGAAATAAATATACTAAAATGTATTTGAAAAAAAAAAAAAAAAAAAAAAAGAGCCCATGAGATTTTTAAAAAACCCTTATTGTGCTAAATATACTTAAAATTCATTTTGATAGTCTCTGAAAGCATTAAAAAATACCCTGAAATTTTACTTTTGTTATACTAAACTATATTTTACTAAAAGTCTGCTTAATTGGAAAAACTAATTTTGTACTTAATTCACTTTAATTGTGCAGAAGTAGTACTGAGGTCCAACTAAAGATATACTTATAGTTATAAGTATATTTGATTGTGCTAAAGTGGAACTATTGCAAGTATACTTTAGGTACATTTTAAATATTTTGCATTTAAAGACATATTATACAATCCTTGTTATTAAATATTTAAATAGTGATATTGTTTTAGGCATAATATTAAGAAATGTGCATTGTGCAATAAAGAAATACTTCAAATAAAGTTTAATTATTTTATATCAGTAAGTATTAAGTGATATCTCAATAAATATGGATTTGAAGTATACAAGTTAATGTATTTTAAATAGATTTTGGTATAGGTTTTTTTACTAGGGTATTGATGAACAACAGGATAAAAGATTTGTAGCTGTGTTTTAGTCGTTTAAAATGCATCCTCAATTATCTCATATCTATATTTCACATACAGTGTCTGTGAGCAGGGGGAGAACACTGACATTTTTTCTCCTACTTGAAATACTACTGAGGGGCAGAGGGAGAAGGGAACGGTATTGGGTGCATCCTCTCAACCAGCGAAGGACACAACAAGGACATTTTTATCATCTTGTGGCTGACTGAGGCTGGACAGCCAACGTATCATCAGTACTTTAGGATGAGTGTAGAGCAGATGGATGAACTTCTGTCCCTCATTGGCCCTGAACTGACCAGACAATCAACAAATTACAGAGCTGCCATAGAACCCAAGCAGAGACTGGCAGTTGGATTGAGGTAAGATCATAATGACAAGAAATCGCTGACCACAAGCTCAAGAAACTTTTTTAAATACAAAATGCTCATACAAGTAGTTTTTATTTATTTATTAATAAACATGAAATAAACATTCAACTTTACAGCACAAAAGGGTTTTTACTAACAAATATACAACCATTCAACTTTTTTAAAACAGCAAAAGTAACAAGTATTTTTAAAACAAATGAACAACTTAAACTCAACAAAATCAAGTAGCTATTTACAATTGAGCCAGTTTTGTTCTGTACTGGCTACAAGTCTCTGTAGTAAGACCCCTCATTGCTCTCGTCTTCCCATTGTGTACCCTGTGGAGGAAAGGTAATTGGCTGAAAGCCTGCTGGCCTGGAGGTGTGACTGGAGTGCCCTCTAATATCCTGAGTGGGGGGATGCCAACCAGCTGCATGTTGTGGGGGGACAGTTTGGTGGTGTTGGGCTTTTTCTAGGTTGTGTAGGGTGGTCAAGATCTCTATTTTGGCTTGTCGCCTCCTGTCCTTATCCAATCTGTGCAACATTGGCACAAGGCTTAGTGCAAAGTGATAAGATTCATCTAGTTCATCATCTGGCATGTGTGGTTTTTGAACAGGCTCTTGAAGTAAGGACATCAGCCTCTCCCCAATGTCTGTGGTCCGTGTTCTGTGGCTCCTCCTTTTTTCTTGTGTAGCACGTTCCACTACTGGTGTGGATGTCCGCTCCCTAGGGCTACGGGACCTAGAGGGCCTTTCCCTCTCCTCTGAGGTTGTTGGCGCAGCAAGTGATTGGGCCGGAGATGCAGATATGGACCTCTGTATGGCAATACCAGGGGTACTGGATCGTTGATCTGTACCCAATGATGACAGTGGGGATGACATGGATACACTGTGTTCCATAAGACTGTTTGCAGGGTCAAGTTGCTTTTTGAACTGTATAAAAAGCAACAGCAAAAACAAAATAATTAGTCATTGCAATTTTGTTATGCCATGCAAACAATTTGCATTGGAACGTTATAAATGTAATTTATACTTTCTAACCACCTTTTTAATACACTATGAAAAAGAACACTGTTGCTGTAGTCAACAGTATTTTATCACTGTTAAATTTAATGTAAATTATATGTTTGAATTTCATACAGACCTTCTTGGCTGTAAGTGGGGCAAAAGGAAGGACATTATCTCCGAATATTTCCAGTCCTTTTGACTTCCACCTGCTGATCCACTAGGCAGATTCTTATTTTTTCTGTTTTTCACAAAAGCATCTCTTGTGTCTTCCATCTGCCCTGCATGCGTCGACTGAAACAAAGAAGACACACAGATGAATACAATACTTTTCCCTTGTTTCTTCCCTCACAGGTACTTGGCTTCTGGAGATTCAATGGTCAGCTTAGCATTCAGCTATCGCCTAGGGCACGCAACTGTCATGAACTCTGTCCATATGGTGTGTGCAGTCATTGAAAAGGTGATGATGAAGAGGTTCCTACCCAGGCCAACACAAGACACTTGGAAAGAGGTGGCCCAAGGATTCTGTGAAAAATGGAATTTCCCAAATTGTTTGGGAGCAATAGACAGTAAACATATAACAATACAAGCAAGCACCACTGTCTGGAAGTCAATTCTTCAATTACAAGAAGACTTTCTCCATAGTGCTTTTGGCGCTTCCGATTCATTCAAGTGGGGGACTTCGGAAGAACCAGTGATGGTGGTGTGTACGCCAGATCGGATTTGGGGAGGGGAATGGAGACCAGCACATTACATGTGCCACCCAGTACCTCTCTACCTGGTGCTGCCCACCTGGGTGATGTGCCATTCGTCATGGTTGGTGACGCAGCTTTCCCACTCAAGCCATTCTTGATGAGACCATACCCCGGAGCAAACCTCAGTTACAAAAAGAGGATTTCAACTACAGACTTTCAAGACAAGGATGGTGGTTGAAAATGCCTTTGGCATTCTGTCCTCCAGGTGGAGAATATTTCTTAACAGAATCAACCTGCAACCAAAAAAATTTGACACACTTGTGATGGCTGCAGGCATCCTTCACAATTTCCTGCTTGTCCCTAGCGAAAATCAGAGTTTGCTGGATGAGGCAGTGCAGCTGGGGAGACACATGGCACCAGTAAGAAACATGGGAGGAAACAGGGCGTCAACAGAGGCCTGTAATGTGAGGGAGGTCTTCTGCAACTTATTTAACTCTCCTGAAGGCAGTGTGTCATGGCAGAACAGGATGGTGTGATCAAAAAGCATGACTTCAAAGCTTATTGAAGTATCATGCTAGGATTGTAAAAAGCTGATAAGTGATTATGGTCCCAAAGACAAGTACTTGCTGTATTGGTGAAAAGTATAAGTATAAATATAAATAAAATAAATAAAAATAAAAGTTTTTGTTTGAGAACTTTGGTGTGATATTAAACTATCAATTCCATTGAAAAGAGGTCATGTCACTCCCAGCAATTCACATTAGCATATGAAAAGCTAGAGACTGCAAGTCCAAGCACCTTCCGCTGTTGGGAAGGCCTTCCCAACAGCATTTACACTGGGCAGTATGTATAATCCTGTAATAACATTAGTGAAGTTTTTCTATTTACAGAATTTAAAAATCAAAAATTTTTGTCAAAATAGATAGTTTGCTTCTGGGCCACTTCTGAAATGCGCCGCATCGCAGCTGGTGTAAACACAAGCATTGACTAGAGTGGCCGCGATCAGCTCCGGTAGCCTTGTCGCAGCCGTAACGAGCCGCAGACGTGTGCAGTGTAAATAAGGGGTTAATAAGGCGTGAAACCGGCGTCAGAGTCTGTGTATAGTTTGAGCAGCGTGCGCACTCCCTCCTCAGGTGAACACTCCCCAAGGGAAAAGCAATCAAACAATCGATCGATTGAGCAGGGAACATCAATCGTCAAAGAAATAAACACTGTAAAATACATTAAGAAATGCATTCTCTTGTTTCTCACATCTTACATATTTATTTACTATTATTTATCTATTTTTGTAACCGCCACACTCGGAGCTGCTGCTGCTTCAACCATCAGAGTCTGTGTATTGTTTGAGCAGCACGCGCGCCCCCTCCTCAAGCAGGCAAACACTCCCCAAGGGAAAAGCAATCAAATAATCAATCGATTGAGGAGGGAAAATCAATTGTCAAAAAAATAAACACTGTAAAATACATTTAAAAAATACATTCTCTTGTCTTGTCACATCATACATATCACATATTTATTTACTATTATTTATCTATTTTTGGAACCACCACACAGAGGCGAGTGCTCTTTTTAATCCAGCCTGAATTCATCCAGGAGAGAGAATGTTTGTTGGGTGACATTTTATACACACAGTCACCTCACACAGACACACAGAGAGAGGGACAGAAAAGAAAGAAGAAATGATAGTGCAATCACAAACTCTCAATCCACCAATCAATCCCTCCAGATTGATTAGCCTCCACTATTTAACCCCTGACTCAGACAGCGGTTTTATTCTGCCAATGAAACTGATATTTTAGAAACAAGCAGCCAGCGCATATCAGGATATAAAGAGCAATGAGCAGAAGAGCAGAGCTGCGGGGATGCCTGAGTCAGTGGAAGATCAGACCGCTCTGTGCTGCTGCCCAAAAGCAACACTCTCTGAGCAGCATACTAATGAGAAATGCAAAACATTTATGAGGGCTGATTAGCCCATGATGCCTCTGACCATTTAAAAAAAAATGGAGGAGAAAGATGTATGGGGAAATTTTTAAATAGTGAGAAGATTTGAAATGTGGATGTTTTATACAGACTATAAACTATTCAAAAGTGTGAGGTCTGTAAGATTGTGTGATGCTGTTGAAATAAGTATCTTACACTCAACAAGGAGGCATTAATGTGAATAATAGTAAAACGCTAATATTGTGAAAAATTTGGATTTAAAATAACCGTTTTCTATTTTAACTTAGCCTACTTTAAAAATGTTCACAGTCATTATTCCAGCCTCAGCGTCACATGATCCTTCAGAAATCATTATAATATGCTGATTATTAGATTAGCCTAATATTCTGTAACACTTTACAATAAGGTTTCATTAGTTAACATTAGTTAACCACTTTAGTTAACATGAACTAAGAATGAACAATACTTCTACAGCATTATTTATCTTAATGCTAATTTCAACATTTACTAATACATTATTCAAATCTAAAGTTGTATTTGTTCAAATTAGTTAATGCACTGTGAAATAACATGAACATCTGTATTTTTAGTAACTAACATTAACAAAGATTAAGAAATACTGTACTGTAAACAAATGTATTGCTCATTGTTAGTTCATGTTAGTTAATACATTAAAGAGTTAGTTTACCCAAACATGAAATTTCTGTCATTAATTACTCATGTCGTTCCAAACCCATAAGATCTTCATTCATCTTCGGAACACAAATTAAGAATTTTTATGAAATCCGAGAGCTTTCTTACGGAAGCGTATTGCATTCACTTGAGAAAAAAAAATCTACTCTGTTTTTCTGAATTAACGAGTTAATTATCTCAGAATTACTAGAT
>FLSR01000074.1:560432-574394 GCA_900092035.1 Leuciscus waleckii
AAAAAAAAAAAATAAAATTTTTTTTTTTTTTTTATTCTTACATTTCATGTAGAAATGAGTCTAAAAACAAGATTTGTGCCAATTCATTTTGTTATTGGATTTTTTTTTCTACAATGGATGCCACTGATGTAACGTAAAAGTGCTCATATTTTATGAACTAGAGTTGAAACGTGAAATAGTTTTGAAGATTTTCAAAAGTATACAAACTCTAACAAATGAGCAATGCAATAAAAAAAAGTGAGATAAGATGAATTCTTGTTTAAATCTTTTTGTTGCTTGCAGTGAGTGAATTTAAGTATATGTGTATATGTCTGTGTGTGTTTATGTCTACTTGATTTGATAAATATATGATTGTGTGCATTGTAGTATCAGTGTGTGTGTTGCTGTGTATTCCCTCATTTCACATTCACGGTTTCTCGCTCACACTAAAACCAGTGAAAAAGTTTATAGTTACTTTGAGGACGAATAAAATCCTATTGATAATGTTAATAATTTATAAACTTTAATCCTCATAAAAAAATAACATTAAAATTTGTAGCTCTGTATTTTAGCTTTGAAATGCTTGCACACATTTCACAGTTCATTCATGTTCCTGCTGACAGTTGACATTTTTCAAGACCTGTACATAGGCTACATGATGGACAACTCTGAAAGATCATCAAATTAACTTTGAATGTTATCAGATTATAATAGATGCAAGCTGATGATGCTAACATTAACATAAAATTAGCATATAAAAGGTACAAAAGGCTTGCCTTTATTTTGTGATGCCTGAAGTTCAATCAGATTAAAGTTAGGCATCATATCGTTGCGATTGGTTGATCAGGGACCAATCGTGACCAGCAATACTTCTATCATAAGAACATAGTTTTATTAGTATAAATCATGTGATGTCCATTCCAATAGACACAGAATCTGAAGTAGTTCAGCTAATTTCTTTTTTTACAGCTTGTTTGATTGAAGATATAAAAACATGACTTGGTTCCACACGGCTGGATATCTGCAGTAATGAATCTTTCTTTAGAAACCTCTTGATGGCAAACCATGGTAATTTAAACTTCCTGGGGTCCTATTGTACATTTTTGATGATACTGGATCCTGCTAATGGGCAACACGGTTAACAACCACAAACATGTCATTTGTCCATTTCGGCACATTACTTGAGATACAGCTGATGCGTTTATGGGGCTAGAGTCCAGCCACCATCCATCAGTTAACTAGATGCGGGACCTTGCTTCCTTTGTCTCAACGTATTTTTCTTCTTACATATGTAGCCAGCGAAAGATAAATTGAAGCAGTATCGGGGGAGTAAAGTAATTTTCCTGCAAATTATAGAAGTGGAATGAATCTTCCTGCACCCACCGTATTCACCATTTTAGCAGCCATCAACATAGTGCTCATCTCATACTTTTCAAAGCTGGTTAGAGAAGAAATAAAAAATGAAATAAGTGAAATGAAAACATGAGATGTAGCTGCACTACTTGACGCTCCCCCCGCAAACACACACACAAACTCCTCTCGCTCCTCTCTCCTGAGCATTACAAACCTATCTGCGGGATGACAACCTCACTGCCACAACAAGCCCCTCTCCTCTCAGCTTTAGTTAAGGAATGTCTGCCGTGATAACCAATGCCTTCACTCTGTATGTGCTGTAAAACACTCAAGCTCTGGCTCAATTCCCAACACAATAAGACCTGTGTGCTCCTCTCTGCTCCCCTTGGTTGAACTTCACGGGGCTGAATTTTTACGTTTCTTTGCAGGGCATCTGCAGGTTATTCTGCTAGATTGTAACATGGTGGGGAGGGTGCAGTGTGCCCGCCCCTTCCCTTCCATATTGTGCACATATCAAACAGAAAGTGATTAAAGAACACATTGCCTCTGTATTCTACCGTAGGCTACAGTGGATGAATTTAAAAGCGCTGTTGTTCAAAGGCATATTGCCAAAGATCAACAAATGAGTGGGGGAGAACTTTGCAGAGCCTTGGTTTTTATTTATCATGATCCAAGAACTATTTGCTTTGTTGCCACTGATGGGCAAGTTTCAAAACGAATTACATCATGCTTTATTCTGAGTTCTCTCTTACTCCCACTGTGGTTTTTTTGTCAGTGTTGAGTTTAAACCAACCGTTGCCCCACTCCTGCTGCCCACTTGAATCGATAGCAAAAGTTTGACTTCAGCGCCAGAATCATGGTATTAAAAACTGGGGAAAAATCTTAGTAAACATCTTCACTGATGATGTGAAACAAAATAATTTTATTAAACACACTGTATGTTAGCAGGTAGAAGTTTTCAATAAGTTGTGTGTTTTTTAAGCATTTCAACATACTACGATTCAAAAGTCTCTTAGCAGCATTCATTAATCCAGTCTTGTCACATGATCCTTCAGAAATCATGCATCTCTTATCATCATTGCTGAAAACAGTTGTACTACTTAGTATTTTTTCGGAAACAATTTTTTGATGAACAAACATTTCAAAATTAGAGCATATATAAAACTGAATAAAATGTTATTAGTAAGGTGCATTTGTTGATTAAAGTCAACCTACGTACTTAGGCTGACTGAACTGCCACTCTGTCATCAGGTCCTGAAAATTTTGCAATTCTGACACTGTACAGTTTAATTTATTTATTTTCAGTACTTGGCATACTGTGCAAATCTCCTGCCCACAAATAATAGTTTGTGGCATTTGTTCCACTGTCAACTTATAGCTTATTGTTGGGATACAAGGTTCAAGTTTCAGACCATCATGTGTCAACAAGTAGTGAGTGCAACAGTATTTCCTACATGTAACATGGCTAGAATAATAAAACAAAATGCAGAACTAAACAAAAAAGGCCAAATGAAAATTGAGAATGCAGTTTACTGATTCCTGGTTAATAACTAGATCCCTTGAATTCCCATGATGTTTTCATTGATGCAGGCCTGGAGGAGAGGCACAGTATTGATTCTTGAAAGATATCTTGCTTAACCTCAGTGAGTTAAGAGTAATACCTAACATATTGTTAACACAATATTATTCTCATTTTGATACTGTATGCAATGAGCTAAATGAATAAAGCTCAATTAATAAAAGTTAGACAATACTGATATGAGCTACAAATCTAACTAGGATGGCAAAAATAGCGATTTTTTTTATTGTACAAATCAGAAAGCTTGTTTTGTAAGGGATAATGGACATCCAGCCAGTTGTTATCTCAGAATAAACCCTGACAGGGTGATCAGGATCAGGAAAATGGCAGCAGCTGCGTTTGTATGAAACACGAGAGAGCAAGTCTTAATATTTTATTAGCTCATCAAACGCAAAACTTTCACGAAGGAAAAACGTTCCTAGCAAGTGTATAGTGTTGCTGCCGGATGAGTCTGTGTTATCTGTTTTCAGCAGTTGTTATCGGGGAATATGGTGCGATTGACCAATCAGAATCAAGTCTTCCACAGAGCCGTGTAATAATCCATGTTAAACTCTCAGCACTGTTGACTTTTTGAGATCCAGTGTGTTTGGTAAAGAGCAACTGATAGGCATTAGTACAACATTTAAGTTCCAGGACTTTGGGGTTGACCTTCCAATTCATCACTGAGGCTGCACAAAGGGATCAGTTATCTTCGTCTTCTTATTATAGCTTATAGCTATTAGTCATCTAAAACTTATTAGCAAATCTATAGAGGACATCCCTTAAATAATAACTCTGAATTTCGAGGAATTACTACAACAATTTTCAAGGTCTTGCAGAATACATAGATAAACTCGGTTCCAGAATGAACGGCACACAAAAGAGTGTGTAGATATAACTCAAGAGGTCTGTCAGTGAATAAGATCCATTCCTTATTACAGGACTACAGCTGCATCACTAAATGCTGCCAAAGAGCCTTCCCTTTTAGTATATTGTACTCTTCTACCCATTAGTAGCCTATAATGTACTCTCTTGCATTGTATTTATGTTTCACGCTGTTGAATGACCCTTATATAGACCCTCGAAAGCATCATTATGTAGGTTTTAATAACAAGAAAAGCAGTTCAACAAATGCTTAGAATCAACATGAAATGGAATGGAATGTCTGGCACAATATCCATTTGAATCATTTGAATCATGATATCTCTAATACCTGCCTAAACACCAGCCCTTTAAACAATCGACTGCAAACTCGCATTAAGATCTGCCTCCATTCAATCAACTGATAGAACCAAGTCACATTTAATTATTTTGCGATAATACATTTCACTTGAATGCACATCACAATACGAAAGAAAAGATCTTCAGTTCCATCTTATCTTTAAATAATTAAACACAATTAATGCACGTTTAGTCATTATTAACTAAGTGACTGGCATGTAATTTATTGCAAAAATTGTTAATTCTCTTTCTGTCTCAGTGGATTACCATAGGTAGGCTATTACTTATAGAGGGGCTCATCCAAATGAAACTTGTTCAGTTCAGAAACAATACAAAATTTTAGATTCTCCTTTAATCTCATCCAGTCATTTCAAAACCTTATCAGTTTGCATAAGACTGAGAGGAAAAACGAATATCTCCAGCACAAAGTCAGATGTAGGATGTTATGAAGTCAGGCCCTCGTTGTTGCTGTGCTGATGGAGGAGATGATTAAAGAGGAGCTAGCACTGCAGAGGCGTTCCCAGACTATTAATAAGTCTGACATATGACTACTGCAACTCAAAGGGAACGTCATTATGGCTCAGATTCTCTTTAGTAGGTTTTTAAAAAAAATAGTATATTGATTTAAAAGGCCAATTTTGTTGAGCATCAGTGGTGAAAACTGGAACCCACTGTATGTACAATCAATTAAAGGCCGAATGGATTATTACAAGACTACTGTAATCCTTCAGGTGACCTTTATGAATGACTTGCATAAGGTGCATATTCTTTTACTGATTAGTCTGTCCAGCATGCTCAATATACTAACATCAGTTTAGCAATCTTAAAGTGCAGCATGTCACTCTAGACAGAGTACAAATCCATATTCGTCAGCACTAAACACCTGGCTAAATTGTGGCCGATTATTGAAAAATCAATAGGACTTTCCTGAGGCTCAATGGACCAGCTGCTAATCACGAGTCCACATTTACAAAAAGAACAATCCACAGGGCCCACACAACTGATGGATATTACTTCTAAATAAATATATTTTAGATATTGGCTGGCCCTGAAAAGTGTACTCGTTGATCTGCAGCAGTTTTACGGGATTGTGCATAATTTCCACCCACTCTTGTACCTGAAAAAAAAAAAAAAAATTCCCAGCACCTTTTTTCGAAGCGTCTTCCTCTGCTGAAAAATCAATTCAACTGCACTGAAGCTCAATGGACCAGCTGCCAATAATGAGTCCACATTTACAGACAGAACAATCCCACAGGCTCAAACAAACTGACGTATGTCACTTCCACTCTGATAGTCATTCATTTAGGTAGTTAGAGCATCAGCTGCACAGTTCTGCATCTGTGTAATGTTTTCCAGGAGTATGGTCTGTACATAAAATGATTACTTAGTATTTTAAAGGTTGTGTAACACAAAATGTAGAGACTGAAAAAAAATGCATAGGAGGATGAAGAAGTCAGAAGGGAAAGTTTCAGAAATTTTGGAAAATCAGGAACAAAAAAAAATGGTTAAAGGACTTGGAGAAAAGTTTGATCTCTTCAGATCAGCAAATGAGCTTGGCTGTGAAAAATAATTGTAAGTACCTCTTTAAGAATTTTGAACATGACATCAATTTTTGATTATTTGATTTGGGGCAAAAGAAGTGAGCCAAAAACACCACTAAACCAAATGAAAAATAAACCCTTGAGCTTTTCTTTTTTTTTTTTTTTTATGTTTTCTGTGACCCTGTAAGAAAACAGAAATGTGACTGTCATTATGAAATGCAGGCCTATTTTCCAACTGGAAAATGGAAGAAGCTTCAATTGAAGACACATTTTAGTGCAATTTGATTTTGTCCATATCTCAAAAAGTCATCTAATCTCAGGTATTGTACCAACTGATCAACCTGTCAAATGACAGCATTTTGCAATAATGCTTTCATGTCTTCAACTGCTTAATCTAAATGTATATCTGCCAGACTTTCACAAACTTACACCTCACTGCATGCTTTGTCTGTGTATATCTATATCTATATCAGGTTCATACACACGAAGCAGGAACATCACCTCAAACCACCTAATATGCTACCACAGAACTATACTAGTGACCTGAAAAAAAGCTGATAGCTGAGTGGAGAAAATAACTTCTCCTTGAAGTAATGTTTGTACTACATTATTTATAATGATATGAATATGCATCATCTCAGAGACATCTTTGTTATAGAAAGAAGAACAGATACTCCATATTCTACAACCAAATAAACAAGAGAGCATCTTGGAACATTCTATAAATCGCAATACCAAAATAGAGATCAAAACTACAAAGAAATTAAGATGATAACTGTAAAAAATAAGTGCATTTCATTAAAATAATATTGGAAATAATAATTTTGAAAACCTATGCATTATTTACAGCCATCTTAACTTTAAATAAATGCTGGGTTGGAAACTCAAGCCATCACGTAATACCCAACTAAATAGAGACAATTGACATAAAACCACAAAATCTGCTATATTCCCAACCTGCACGTCTGTGTTTGGTCTAACAGAGATATTTTTTCTGCACCAAACTAATTTCTTAATAGGGATTACATTAGGATTAAGGATCTGGGTAATTTGCATTGTTAAAACAAAATTTTAAACAAATTACTGGATCCTAAAGTCTCAACTGATTCAGCCATTGTCATCAAAATGTCACTCCAGCCAAACCAAAGTTGGAAACCCTGATATGAGAAAAGAAAATTTGTTTGATTGTTTCTATAATTAAATTACCAGCTAACAACGTCTCATTTGAAAGTAGGTCTACTTCAAGTACTAAAACGCCACATTAAAATATTGTTTTCCATAAGCTGACTTTTGGCACAGATGCTCACAAAGAAACTAGACTTAAAAGCAACATATATTTTGACTCAGAATATAACTAGGTAAATTACAATATTAAATTAAAGGAACAAGAGAAAAATTACAATAAATGGGGTGAAGGAATGACTGCAGTTCATGTATTTTCTAATTCACCTCAATAAACATTAATACAAAACTCAGTTTTCTGATGGCAGAGTTTTCTTATGAGGCAGGCAATACTATTACTGTGAGCTAAATGGGTCAGCAGTCTCCACTGACCCAGAAAGCTTGGTAATATGACATCAGTTTCCTCTATTACTGTTTTACCATCCACTGTCCAAACAATCATTGGCCATTAATTTGTCTTCCTATCTCTGTGTTTGACACGTCCAGGCATGTAACTCTACCTGAAGACAGATTACAAAAGAGAAAAAATGGGATATGTCATCTGTCATGAGTTACAATTATGAAGCTGGCCATAGATTTAGAGATGCTGCTGGAACATTGCTCTGCACTACATGGTGCGCGTGCACACACACACACACACACACACACACACACACAACCACTGCCAATAGCTTCCTGTCATAAGGCAGGGCTACCCAATCTTGTTCCTAGAGTGGTAGATTTTCCCCAACGCACCTAACTTAAGTTTACCTGGGTCGCCTCCTAATCGACACCCCTAAACGTGTCCTGATCAACGTTCAATAATATTTATCCTCTAGCGCGTCTCCTAATCGACAACAGCTGAGTCGGTCAACGTCTTGACCCCTATGAACAAATTTTGAAAAATCCATCACACTAGTGAGCTAGCTTCCTGCAAAGTTCAGCTCCAACCTTGATCAAACGCAGAGATTGTCTTACAATTGGGAGATGAGAAGGTCTGTGGCTCCAACATTGGAAAAAGCGTAACAGCTAACTTGGATCACATCAGCCTATCATATAATGGCAGTGATGTTGGTGGCCAGCGTTCATTCAGAGTTTTATGACAGTCAGTTACAGTTTACGTTACACACAGTTTCTTGTGGATTACCATGTTCATCTTATGAGTAATGTTCTATATGTTATATTGCTATTAAACGTAGTAGGGCTGCAATGTTTGTGGAATGTGCTTTACTGAGCGGTAAAAAGAAAGTAAATTGCTCTGTTAGCTGCAGATTACTGGTCACTACAGAATCAGTTAGCATGGCTTCATGTAAGAAGTAGAATTAATTATTCTCTTATTAAATTCTTAAAAAATATAATTATTACAAAAGTACCTGAAATTATTTATAAAAGATTGACTTTCTTCAGTGACATTCATACTTATTCCACTCGCCAATCAAGTGAAGGGCGTTTCTTGTTACCTGCTTGTCGAACAAATCAATTTCAGAGAACATCATGTTATAGAGCAATGATGGCATGGAACTCGCTCCCGTTATTTTTGGTCTCAGAGAGTCACAATGTTAGTTTTTCCAAAAGATTGACACTGTATTTATTTACTTTGGAGTAACTGTAATTATGTAATTAATAATGACCTTATAATGAGCTATGGCAATTGAAATGTATTTTATATTATACCCAGAGAGTGGTAATATTCTGTACATAGAAGAGCTTATATTGTTATGTTGTTATGTTTAGTGTATATGTGTTGTGCTGTGTTTGTGCTTGTGCATGTGAGTTAGATGACTTGATGATGTTGTGTGCACTTCTGTATTTGTCTTCATTGTTGTACAGCTTTGATGTTAATATTTTGGTAAAAAATGTTAGGACCCCAGGAAGAATAGCTGCTGCTTAATGGAGTAGCTAATGGGGATCTAAATAATAAACAATAAACAGTGCACATATAACCAGATTTAAGATTAGATTTGAATCTGTTCATTAAAAACAGCTTTATTGAGCATACATACAGTAGCAGTGATACTGGTCACTGAAGATGTAAATGTAATTCAATTGTTGAAATATGGAAGCCATAGAAAGAATACATTTGTTTATTAAAATCTTTAGATTTTGTTTACCTTCATTCATTAAAAAGTGTTATCATAGTAAGGCATCACATCATTATTTTATTTATGTTTTCATTAAACAACAATATAATACAATATTGTTTATAATTAAATTATTAATTATTCTCTTTATTTATTAAAATGTATTATATCAGCATCATAGTGCATGGCAGTGGTAGTCACGTAATTGCTTAGTCAAGTCTTACTATAATAGTAAAACCTGAAAGCCAAAGAAGCCAAAGAAAGAAAACATAGATATTGTTTATTGTTTACAATATCACTCAATATTACACAACGCCTATTATTAAACACTACCACACATTTGCTGTCGCTACATTCCCTATTCTGCCTTCTCTTAAAAAATAAAATTTTTATCAAGGTAAAATCTACATATGTGATGCGATCGGGGAAAACCCACCACATGGTGAAATTTTACCTATTACAGGTTTTGATATCATTATAGTTCCCAACAAAAGTATTATTTAGTGTAACCAATGTTGAAGATAAGCAAACAGGCTGTCGATTCATTAAAGTCTTCATTTCAGTTAAAAGTGAAGAAACCCGAGAAAAACAACTTGAGATAAAAAAAAAAAAAAAAAAAAAAACCGAAAAACCAATTTAAAAAAACAAAAGAAACCTGAGAACCAGCTTTAAGAATCACAACAGGCTCTAAGGAGCTACTATTCATCTGGGGAAAAGGTAAATGGAACTGGTTTTCTCAAATGTATCAATACAGCTTTATGTGTTAAAAAAATCATTCATCATAATCCAAAATTAAATAATATTTAGACATTTACAGCTACTATTTTTCCTGCCTGCTAATACTAAATCAAAAATTTGATAGAGAGCAGTACTATACTGTCAGGCACCAACAGTGTGGTACTGCAAACCCGATCTCATGGCAATTCGTACAAATTTTACGAGGCGGCTAATTCGTACAAATACAGTGGGTACGGAAAGTACTCAGACCCCCTTAAATTTTTCACTCTTTGTTATATTGCTGCCATTTGCTAAAATCATTTAAGTTCATTTTTTTCCCCTCATTATTGTACACACAGCACCCCATATTGACAGAAAAACACAGAATTGTTGACATTTTTTGCACATTTATTAAAAAAGAAAAACGCTTTATCGACATTGACTAATAGGTCTGAGAGAAAATCTGCAAACTCTTTTAGGAAATCAGCGTAAGGCCCTGGCGGTCTATATACGGTAGCCAAGGCTAGAGATAAAGGGTCTGAATACTTACGACCATGTGATATTTCAGTTTTTCTTTTTTAATAAATGTGCAAAAATGTCAACTGTGTTTTTCTGTCAATATGGGGTGCTGTGTGTACAATAATGAGGAAAAAAATGAACTTAAATGATTTTAGCAAATGGCTGCAAATGTCTGAATACTTTCCGTACCCACTGTACATACGATTTTTGCTATATCGTACATATTTTACGAGTTGCCCAATTCGTATGATTCGTATAATGACCTATCCCTGACCCCGCCCCTAAACCTACCCATCACGTGGGTTTAGACAAATCATACGAATTCGTACGAGTTAGGTCGTACGAATTAGCCACCTTTTACTCACTCATACGAATTGGTCGTGAGATAGCGTTGGTACTACATTAATATATCAGGACATAAGGTTACATTTTTATCTATGTAGCAGTTAATAAAACATCTGCTGACTAATACTCTACTTTTTCTTCATCTCATGTGCTCAAATCAAACCACCTGCAAACAGGTTGTTGTACTGGCAGAAGTGGCCCACGGTAAAACACATAACGGATTCAGTGATAAATCAACTCTATAGGCCAGCTGGTCATAATGACAGGCCTTGACTTTGGCTAGAGGGAGGGCTAGGAAACCACATTGGCTAAGTAATGTTTTGATATCTTGCTGAACAGCTGTTTTATTATTTTTCCCTCCAAAAATGAACATTATTCCCTCTTGTACTAGTGCAAAAACATCTCATTCAAATAAATGTACACACAACAGTCTAGATTGTAAAGAGCTGCCTGGAGAAGCCATTTGGGGCTTTTTCAGCACCATCAAATATTCTAAGTCTAAGTAAATGACAGAAAATGGCACTGTTTGGTGGGTCTCTCCATACCGCAGACGCACAACATAATAGCACAAGCATGTCAATATGGTTACCTAAGACCCATGAACTAGAAACTAACTGGGGTTGTAATATGTTTGTGCAACAAAAATCAGGGCAGAATTCAGGGCAGAAAACCTAATGGACTAGATTTTAGACGTATCAACTGGTAAATAGTAGTAAACAGGGATTATGGAGAAGGCAATGGCACGAAATGACAATAACCTTCACTAAGTCTGTGAGACAAAGCAGCTAAACAATAATTGCTCGATCATTTCACAGAACTTCTCTTAATTGTCAGGTCATAATGAAGGAATGAATCTCTACTGTTATGGAGACATAACATCGGGATGGTCTGAAAATTGTCCTGCGCAGCGACAAGACAATGTGTTTATTAAAATCAAACATGGGCATGTCTATTTATACTAATTATTTCCTAAACGGAGCTGGAAAATCCCTAATGTGATCATTAGAGGGGGTAATTTACATTAAACTAAATGTAGCAGCTTATTTGCAAACTTCAGCTTGACATAGGCCCTATAATGAAGTCATGTCAAAACCTGCAGTCCAGGACGCATAAAGAAGTGATCATGCCACATTATCTGATAAATTACATCTTGCAGCATTCATCAGCCGCTCTGGGCCATCAGACCACCACACATATCTCATGGGTTGCTGATTAAAGTGACCTGTATTGTGCATGAGGTAATTACACAGTTCACTAATTCATTACTTTCTTTGGGTGAATGACCGCCTAATGTGAGGCTGTGAGGTTTAGACACCAGCAGCAGGGGGAAAAGAAAATTTGGAATAATGTGTCTGGACCACAGGCTCAGAGCATCACTCTAATAGAGGCACAGAAAAAGAGGTGGGTGAGAGAAGAAGAACATTTGTCTAACCAAGTCAATGGTTTAAATTGTTCCATTTTAACATTGTTATCCTCTGATAACCTCATAGCAGATTCCCCTGACAGCTCAAAAAGGGATCAATCAAAAATAATAATGCTGTCATCATTTACTCGCCCTCATGTCGTTCCAAACCTGCTTGACTTTAATTATTCTGTGGTACACCGAAGAAGATATTCTGAAAAATGCCTTTTGTGTGTGTGTTTTGTCCAATTCGGCTGGGTATAATGTTGTTTTGGACTCCATTGACTTTCATTGTTTGGTCAAAAATGGTCACTGGGGTCCAAAACAACATTGACTAGGACATTTTGTAAAATTTCTCCTTTGTGTTCAGCAGAATAAAGAAGGTCATACAGGTTTGGCAAACATGACGGTAAGTAAATGATGACAGATTATTATATATATATTATTTTTTTTTGGTTTAACTATCACTTTACACTCTTAAATGTTACATCAAGACACATTCAAAATGATAGTTGGACATCATTTTCTCTCTTCCTTCACTATACCTGTTTGACTATCCAGAGGACAAATATGGTACCACACAGCTCATAATCTATTTAGCTCCCATTATCAATTCTCCTGAAGCCTTATATCTTTTTTTCCTGTTATGCCTAAATCTGAAGTCTAAAGATTTGTTTTTATATTAATTTAGTGTTGCTATATGTTCATATTGTAGTTTTTTTCTATGAGTTTTTTCTATGCTATATGTTCATATTGTCTTGTATAGTGTGTATGTGCAGCATATGGTCATTACCTTTGCAATCAATGTGTTTATTTTATATCTGTGAATTTGCATTAAACATGACATGTTACCAAACCAATGTCCTTTTTATCATTTTTAAAAGAAACATTAAATGGAAAACTCCAGCTGTGATGTATGTAGAGAACATGCATAAAATATTGTTTAACATGTACCAGAGACAAACTATTAATCCCATGCACTTTTGATGGAAACATGTTATACATGCCCCCCTCCAATTGCAAAGATAAAAAAAAAGTACATCTCTCTCAGCAGGACAGATTGCATTTCGCTATCTCACCCTCATTGCAGCCTTACAGATGGCTAAACTAAAGCCTATGCAGCTCAAGAGTATAACAGCATGTCTATCTGTTCTTTTAAACCTCTTTTACCTTGGTTACCCTCTGTATTTACCATTTCAAGCTCCACACTCCAATGGACATGAGAATAATCAGATAGTCTAGAGAATACCTGTGAACATATGTTAGTAGGAAAATGTTGCAGTAGTTATAAAAATGTTTCGTTCACTAGGGGTTGGTAAATATATTTGAAAGATGAGGCTGCACATGAATTATACAGTCTCCGTGGATGTTTTCATTGATGAGAGAACCACCTGTCTCCAAATGCCTGTGACTTATCACAACAGGGAAACAATGACAAATGGTTTATGGCACAGCTTTTAAAGCTGAGGAATCTATTATGATTTTGGGCCCAGGCAGGTATATGAGAGAGATTTAGATTGGTAATATAAAATGCAAAAGACAACATACTGCTGTCCTCCTCCAATTATCAGTATAATATTTCTCTCTAAAATATATCACATGGATGCACCTGTCACATGAAACAAGAAGTCTGAGCTAGAATTAAACACCAGGCTATCTGGTTTATATCCGTATATGCTTCAGAAATCCTTAAATCCACAGAAAAGAGTAGAAATGGTAAGTCCAAGTAACCCCCATTCCAATCTAGCAAGCCTGATGAGAATATTCTGGTGCCTCTGAGCTCACCAAGGCTGGACATGGGGTTTATGAGAACCAGGGCTCTTAATCATGAGAGGTAATTCTTTAAGTCGAGGCTGCTGTTTCAAGGCATTCAAATTAATTACACCTCACACTGCTTCCCTCAGCAAATGGGTCACCGATGCACATTCAGCTACACACTTTGCGATTCATACTCCCAAATTTGAGGAGCCTCTACATTTCATTACATTTTGTACTGCATACAAAACAAAATCATTAAGCAAGTGAGGACATAAATGCAAAAATACTGTAAAAGTACAGTGAAGGGGCATATATATATAAGATCGG
>FLSR01000075.1:0-14721 GCA_900092035.1 Leuciscus waleckii
TGTAAACAGGGCTTTAAGTGTAAAATACCGAACTTGTCCTTTAAGTAGAATTAAAGTAAATTCCTATGTACACTAGCAGTGGACTAGCTTAATAGAAATACACAGAATTAGAATCATATCTGTTTTATATCAATATTTTAATCAATATTTTCAATCAAAGTAAGTTTCATAAGACTGTATATGAAAACTGTTAAAAAGTATATATAATAGGCTACTCAAAAGAGTTAACACAACTACAAGCCAAGTATACTTAATTATATTTTAAGTATATCTCGATCAAAAGATTGAGTACAAGTACAGGCCAAATATTTGGACTTTTCTCTCAGTATAAGTCAAGTACACTTAAGTGTAATTTAAGTATATTTCTGAGAAGTACTAAAGTATATTTTTGAGAAGTGTAAAATGTAGACTGAAAAGTATGCTTTCTTATTTTTAGTTGAAAAGAAGTATGCTAATAGAACACTTTTTAATAAATTTAATAAACTTTAAATTATTATTATCTCATTGTGTATTATCAGGTTCAGTTCCATACTCATTTTATTTACTTGTTATTTACTTGTTACAATATAAATATGAACATTTTATAAGACAGTGTGTAATATTATGTTTTTAAAACAAGTATTTAATAAGCTAGTCAATCAAAATACTAAACACAAGTACAAGCCAAGAATACTTAATCATACTTTTAAGTATATCTTGATCAACGAGTATAGGCCAAATATACTTGGGGCCCTATCTTGCACCCAGCACAATTGACTTTGTACACCAACGCATGTATCATTCCTATTTTGCACCCGCGCACAGCGGACTTTTCCCTCCACAGACGTACGTTGGTAAACTAGGAAATGCACTTGCGCTCCCGGGGGCGGTTCAGTGAAAAGAGGTGGCGTGTTCCAGGAAAAACCTAGTTTAAAGTCAGTGGCGCGTTGCGCATGTTATTCATATGCTATTTTAAGGGCGCGTGCTTGGCCATAATCAATGTAGCGTGTGCACAACGCGCATGCACTTTGATTCTCTCATCTACAGAAGGAGCAGTTTTCATTTTTACAAATCATACATTATTACAAGGAAAATATTAGGTCTTGTAGGTCTTGACAAGCCTAGGGCTTCTGTGTCACGAATCCACACACAGGAAACAAGGGAGAAGATCCAATTGCAGTAAGTATTTATTAGGGAAATCCGTATCAGTGGTCAAGTCCAGGCATGGGTCAAAATCCGATAAGGCAATCCAAAACAAGACACAAACAAGAACAGGCAGGAAACAGAACACAGAAGTGGCGTGATAAATACAAGGACTCCGTGACACACACTAAAACAGACAGGGTTATATACACAGGGAATAGACAATGATAATGGGGAATTGGCTGAGTGCAATGATCAGTGATAAGGAACAGCTGAGTGCAATGATAAGACAAGGATCGTGGGGAATGTAGTTCATAATGTGACAGACACCGTGGGGAAGGAGGACATCTAGGGGTGACCCAGGGAACTCAAACCAGACACTGTGACAGTATGGGAATAAACTGCATAGTTATATATATATATATATATATAAATCTTAAAAATAGCTTAGATGTATATAAATATAAATCTTAATGTAATATACATTTTTCATGAATGTATTTTATAAGAATGTTCCCCACTAAACTTAACATTTCATAATGTTATAAAATTACTTTTTTAATAAAGTTTTTTTTTTATATTTTATAAAATTACTGTGCACCAATATTTTTTTTATTTTTTTTTTGGTGCTGAAAAATTACACTCTCCTTACAATATATTTTGTGTTGTTGTAGATTGATACATTTTTTTTTTTCATTTGTTGTTTTTCTCTATAATTCTCTGTAATAAGTAATGTGTGTATTTAGTGCAATGTGTTTAGTAACCAGTTCCACACACAGAGAGTTATAGATATTCTACAATTATCAAGAAAAAAACAGCAATGTTTTCAGATCGCTATCAGCCGATACTAAGAATTTGGAATATCGGCTGGTTTATGAAAATATGGTATCGGTGCATCCCTAGTTGTCAACATCAGGAACTCGAACTAAATACTATTCAAGTGGTTTTATTTTACATTTTACATCTGGTTCACAATTTTTGCAACCATGTTACTGAACTATTGTTGTAAATATTGAAAAAATGTGACATTCACATGATTTTATTAATTTCTAGAAATAAACATAAAATATAAAAATGTAACAATTTGTTTTAACTAAATATTTTTTTCCTGAATAGGAAACAGGAAGGCAAATTTTGCGTAAATTAACCAAATACTTATTTATAGTGAGGGGTGCACATACATAACTGGTGTACATGTAGTAAAAGAACGATGCGCACCAGAAAACGTGGAGGGAAGCGCTTTTGAGTACCAACATGTTTGGGGACAGGGACACGTTTACTTACTGGAGTAGGAGTTTTCTCCATCTTTGGTAAGATTTGGTAAGCAATCATGATGATAAGTGTGTTCATTAATTATTAGGGGTGCAACGAATCATATAGTTGATCTGTGATCCATACGGAACAGGCCCCACGGTTCGGCACGCATGTGATTCGTGGATTAACTGCTAAGTTTGACTATTTTAGAGTGAAAGTTACCGTTGCCGAAAGTATCATTTGGACGTGTTTTGTCTTGCCAATTTACACATTTCAAACGCGGAAGAAGAGGTGAAAATCAGGACTCACGCTGTTATCTGTGTGCAGTTATACTGTAACTTTCATATAGCGTCTGTCTACTTTCTGCTGTTACATCAGTGTTCATTTTCCCCCTTCACATTTCTCTCTTTGGTGGTTTTATGATTTACAGACAACTTTTTTACTTTCATTTTAGACTTGCAGGAGGAGAATGAGGAGAGCGAAGAACTGAGTGAAGCGGAGGAGAAACAACATGATGTCAAAAAAGGAAATAAATCTTTGAGTCACTCACAGAAAAGAAGATCAAACAAATCTTTCACCTGCTCTCAGTGTGGAAAGAGTTTCTCATACAAACAAAGTCTTAAACGTCATATGAGAATCCACATGGCAGAGAAACCTTTAACATGTGATCAGTGTGGGAAGAGTTTCTCATACAAACAAAGTCTTAAACTTCACATGAGAATCCACACTGGAGAGAAGCCGTACACATGTGATCAGTGTGGGAAGAGTTTCACACAAAAAGGACACTTTAAGCAACACATGAAAATCCACACTGGAGAGAATCTGCACACATGTGATCAGTGTGGGAAGAGTTTCACACAATTAGGCTCTTTTAAATCACATCTGCGTTATCATTCAGGAGAAAGACCATTTAACTGTGATCAGTGTGGTAAAAACTTTGTTAGGGCAGGTACGCTGAAGGACCATCTGAAGTCATACAAAGGAGAAGCTTCACGTGTGTTCTTTTTGTGGAAAGAGTTTTAATCACCTGAGTGCTTTAAAATCACACCAGAAAATACACAGTGGTGTGAAGAATTACATGTGCTTTGATTGTGGACAGACTTTTATTAGAAATGCTGAACTGAAACTGCACCAGAGAATTCACACTGGAGAAAAACCTTACAAGTGTTCACACTGTGACAAGAGATTCAGTACGTCATCATCTCTAAAATCACATGAGCGGATCCACACTGGAGAAAAACCTTTTAAGTGTTCACACTGTGACAAGAGATTCAGTCAGTTAGGACACATGAAAAGACATGAGTGGATTCACACCGGAGAGAAAGCGTATCACTGCCCTCCGTGTGGGAAGAGTTTCCCTCATTCATCTTCTCTACTCTATCATACAAAAAACAAATGTCTGAAATCATGATATAATGTTTGAATTCATCTTCAGATCCAGCTCTTTCAAATGCAATGCTGTGTTTCATGAGAATGTAGTGCCTCATCCACCCCAGAGGATCAGACTACTTTAATATCCAACAAACTTTTCTTAGTGATTTCTTTGTTGTTGTTGCTCAGCTTTATTCCATTATCCCAACATGTGTCGGTATCCAACAAATACAATTATAACCTCTGTTTTTAATCTATAAAATAATGCAGATATTATACTTTTGAGAGCTGAAAATTACAGAAAACCCTCAAGACTTTTTCTTTAGGTCTATTGTGAAGCTGCTAAGAGCGACGAGCCAGTCCCCGATCTTTTCGAGGAGAAGCACGACTCGCCAAACTCTGCTTTTGAGCCTTTCTTTTTTGTACCTTTGATGCTAACGAATCATATTTTGAGGATTATGTTTTCTCATTGAATTTCATAGAGCATCGGAAAATTGTGTTGGATAGCGGTTCATGTTTAAATGAGGTCGTCTTCTGGTTTAATGCTAATTCAGGGCATTATATTCAGTGTGTCTTTGGTGGTAGTTTCTGGTGCTCGAGTTGCCGATATGTCAACTGGGTTTAACCAGGCTAGTGTCTTCTGCTGGTTAGCAACTAGTTAAATAGTTATTTAACAACTGTTAAATAACAGATAAGATCAAAATAATTTCGGATTTGTCTCGTATTAAATAAACAAAAAACAGAGATGAAAAATCAACTTCAGAAATTTATTTTTGCAATGGTTAAATGTTCAGTGATGTCTCCCAAAGATTTCTTAATTTTGGCGCAATTTTTTTCTCTATATAGTGTTGATATGGCAACTAGTAAATGCACGTCATGTTGGCATGTGTGGAGGTATTTAAAACAAGTGTGTTACATCTAGCCCTGTGTTAGCTTGTGCCCCGCTTATACCCCTACAATTATCTAACCATTCAGATGCAATTAAACCTATAAATTGTAAAAAAAAAATATTTGTCTTTTTTGCCAGCGCTATTAAATAATCCAAGGCCTCGTTTACACTGCAGGTCTTGATGCCCAATTCTGATTTGTTACCTTTATCTGATTTTTTTGATTGTCCGTTTACACGTTCTTTCAACTGTGACCCATATCCGATTCATGTGTTTACACTTGCCTGAAACATCGCACATGCTTAAAGGGTTAAATTCTCTTGCACAGATCAAACACAGGCTTAAATACAGGCATGCAGTAGACTCCGGAAGGAGAAGCGGCCATGGAAGAGTGGTACTACTCTACTTTGAACTCTGTGAGCAGATCTGGGGTGGTTCTCCAGCCGTCACCACCATTAATTGTGGCATTGAAACAAGCGACATAAACAACAGAAGCAGCACCACCAGCGATGAAAGTTATCCACTGTCAGTCAGTCGCGATAGCCCTTCTCCTTCGCTCTGTAGTTCTGCTCCTTCTCCTGCTACAGCAAGTGACGACTCAGATGGGATGTCTACAGAGACTCAAAACAGACATGACAGGCTGAATGCAACGCTGTCATCATACAGACAAGAGAGGCTTAAGAGAAAATTGTCAAATGAAGGACAGCTCATTACACTGGCACAGGAAGATCTTAAGCTAAGGAGGCAGACATTTAGAGGTGGAGGCTACAAACAAAGAGTTTTCAGAGAACATTGGCCGACTGACATCAAACATTGAAAAAATTACAAATTCAGTTACAGACGTATTTTTACTTATGAGATAATCAATGGGCTAGACTCCATTTGTTGCACCACCGCCGCAGCCACGACGTTACAGCTCACACCATCAGCAATGGTTACCTTTATGGTTCAGCTGTTGCCTCTGCTCCCTCTTCAGCACCAGCCAGACAAACACCACCACACCACCATGAAGATTCTGCTCCATTTTCGTACACTAAATATCTTTACTCGAATGACACAGAGTAGTCATGTCAATAATACACATGATATAAATGCTTGTTAAAAAAGAAACACTTTTTGTTATTGTTGGTTTAATTCTGATGCCTTGTTCAAGTTTCCTGTGGCCATGGTTACAATGTTGGTCCTTTTTTTAAGTTGTTTAATGGACTTTTTTGGTAATGCTGTTTTTCTCTGACTCCTCTCTGATGACAGACATGTAAAGTTTACATTAAAGTGAAATTTGTTTTTGTGGACATTTTCAGTTTCAGCAATTCATGTTTACAATGCCTACAAAGGCATGAGTTAATTTTCACTGTACTGTTTGACAGAGTGGAGTTTTTTTCTTTTTCTGCAGTAACAACAAGAAGTAACCTAACTTTTTTCCCCTGCAGTAACAACAACAAGTAACCTAACTTTTTTCCCCTGCTGCATATCTTGAAGCAATTACACAATAAATGATTGCTCGTAAACAAAATAAATTGTATTCATTTGTTGAATCAGTGTATCGCTTTTTACAGATCTGATGAATATAATGTGTTACAATGTTGAGTTAACACTTTCCAGGAGCATAAGCACGTTCGATTTTATATCATGTTAACAGAAAACTGTATATAAAACAAACTGAATGTATAGTTTAATCACACAAGCTCAATGTCATCCAAACATGACTCAGTGTCTTGCTTAATACATATATGGTGAATATAATGACCGTTTCAATGCTGTTTGCAGTAACACTTTACAGGAGCCTAAGCACTTTGGACATTAAATCACGTCACAACTGAATGTATAATTTAATCAGACAAGCTTAATCTCTACCAAACTGAATTTTGCTTAACTTTTTCATTCAGAGAAATAACAGTAAGTGGCAAAATTTATATGCAATAATCTGAAATGAGCATCATTCAAGGGTCAAGAATCTTTGTGAGCACATTTCTTACTCGCCTCCCCTCAGTTTCATTGCATTCTGTTCTGATATTATGTGCTGTGTTGGTGGCTGGAAGTTTCTGTCATATTGGACAGCTGCAGCAACATTTTGGTCTGGATTGATTTCTCTGTTAGCTTCACAAAAGTTATGCAAAACAAAAAAGGCATTGATGATGAATGGAAGATCATCCAGATTTATGTCCATTGCCCTCCGTAATGCTCCAAATCGTGCTTTTAAACGTCCAAATGAGCATTCAATCACCGTTCTGCACTTGCACAGTGAAAACCCAAAGTACTGTTCCTGAGGAGTAGAACCTTCACTCGCATACTCTTTCATAACATAGGGCAGCAGGGGGTATGCTGGGTCTCCGAGAAGAAATACAGGAACAGGATCTTCTCCCTCCACGATTACTTTTGGACAAGAAGGAATCTTTCCATCTTTCAAGCAAGCATTGATTTTTGAATTTGCAGATATTCGAGCATCGTGAACGCTGTCAGGCCATTTAATAACAACGTCCATGAATGTGTACTTGTAATCACAGGTAGCCTGTACACGAAGAATTTGCCTTTCCTATTGATGTAATCAGTGGAGTTTGATATGTGTGCCGTCAATAGCCCCTAGACACTGTGGCATGTTTCAACCCCTCCGTGTGTTTCATAAAAGTTTGTGACAAGTGTCTGTATCTCTGGTCCTGTGAATGGAAGTGAAACATACTTGGGACCCAGGTGAAATGTGATTGCTTTGCACACTTCTCTGATTATTTTCACTGTTTTCTGCAGTCTACCTTCGTCACTTAAATAGTACATGCAACTTTTGTAACAACGTCCACCGGTGATCTCAGTCGTGTTGTCTGGCCTTGAATGTGAGGCGTAACATTCACTCAGATGATACAGAGAATACCTAGACATCTTAAAGTTTTCACGCCACTCCTCAGGCACGAGAATTCCATGCACAAAGTTATCCCACCACGCAAGGCAGCATCCAGGTCTCACCCAAAATCTCCGCTCCATGTACGGTCTGAAACGCAACTGTCCTCGAGTTTGCCGCTAAAAAGCAACTGCGAGTAAACATTCTGGCTCCTTTGAAGAAACGCAATCTGCAGTATGTACAAACTAACATTAATTTTTAACAAGGCTGTCAAACAGAGCATCCAAAACAACTGCTGTACAATGTCATTCACCATCTTGGCTGAATTGGTCATATGACTGCATCACATGACTAAAAATGAGTCATCGTATTCAAAAGCCTCCATTTTCACAGGCCACACTACAACGCGAAGACGGCATTTTCAAATGTATCCGCTTGTAGCACCTCTACATATTTATATTTAATTTATGTCAGTGTGTGATGCAAGAATGGAAATGGGATTAAGGTTATCAAGTTGTATCTTGATTTCTAGTACTATGAAGTTCTTGACTCCATTTCCTATAATGCTGTGCTGGACTCTTGTATTATTTCCTGTTTTTGTTTCTTCCTGTTTGGTGTTTTCTTCATGAATGACGATTGCATATGTATATAAGGGGGTAGGAACCAATGTGTGGCGTGTTGTTTTCCCGGGAACTCTTCCAATTGACGGACCTCAACTTTACCAGGTGGATATCCTTGTTTGCAGCATGCCTCACTGGAAGGATTTACTTGTGTTGTTTTGGAGTGTTTCGTGACATTGGACTTGTTGATGCAATGCAGCACCAAAGACTGGGGTACATTTGTCTGGGACTAATGAAGGTTGTGGTAAGAGTTATGCGACTCATTTGTCAGTGCAAAGACAATGGGAACTATGATGAGTATTGACCAGTTGGACTTTGTTCATGTGTTGGATTAATGATATGTACTTTCTGGGTGTTTATATAATACACATTACCTTTGCAACGTGAGATGACTGAACTGTTGTATTTTATGATGTGACATCGCTAATATTGAGAGTGTTACAGATTGGTGGCCCGTACGGGGAAGTTGTTTATGTGCAAGTGGTGTGTATATTATTGGGGATAATGGAGAGTGGTAATGAGGAGAATGTAGAGGGACAAGACAAAGAACAAAAGGGTAATGAGACAGATTTTTCTGCTGAATCTTTTGTATTAAGAAGGAACTCCACCAATGAAATATCTTCTATGTTAAGTTCATTATATGTTACATCTGATGGAGATGAGTCTGATGATGATGATGATGATGATGATGATGATGATGAGACGAGACGAGAAGTGTTGTAAATGTTTTGTCACAAACTGAAATGGCGCAAATGAAAACTGAAGTTGGGAATGTGAAAGAACAGATACAAGTTTTAGAAACTAAATTAACTGATGCCATTAATAGCTCTCTAAATAGAGAGACCAGTTTGAGGGAAATTATCGATATCAGTCTCTCCAAATTAGAAGAAAGATATAATCCGGGTTTGGAGAGGTTGGAAAGGGAAGTGGTGAATTTTTTGCTTCGTCGAGATGAGAAATGGGAGAGGAAACTGTTGAAAGTTAAGTTCTGTAGTACCCCTACTTCTCCACGGTTACTTACTAGTAGAACCACGACTCCCCAAGTCCATGTTGAGCCTGTGAGTAATGTGTCTCAGATTAATACACATAGCTTGTCTGGTCTGGCCGGTGCATCCTCCTTCTGTGCAAATCCTCCGATTAGACTAGAGTTTCCAGAATTTGGACTATCCATGGAAATTGCGGATGTATTGCATTTCATAGAACGATGTGAAAGCTACATGGAGATAAGACCTCTTTCATGGCCTGAGTTGCTTGGGACATTGAGTACAGTTTTAAAAAGTTCAGCCTCGAGTTGGTGGAGGGCGGTAAAGTGTACAGTCCATGATTGGAAATCATTTAAAGAAGCTTTCATGGCAGCCTTTCTCTCTGCAGACTATATATGTGAAGTGGAGGAGAAGCTGAGAGTGATGGTGCAGCAACCTGGCAAAAGCTCGAGACTTTGCATATGATTACAGAGCTTTGTGTATAAAATGGAAACCTGAGTTGAGTGAGGAAGAGTTGGTTAACAAGATCCTCAATAATGTCAACCCCAAAATAGCAGGTTCCTTGAGGGGCACTGTACATTCGGTTGAGCAGTTAGTGAAGATTGGATCCCTGGTGGAAAAAGATTGTATGAGTATAAAAGATTACTGGCAAAAAGTCAATGACCAAGCTGGAAAAGACAAGATAAATAAAAGAGGCTCTAACAAACCCGTTGCTCCCAGTATGTCAGCAGGTCTATCAGTGATACAGCGCCATCACCATCGGAATCAAATTAATCCAGCATCACTTCTGGTGGTCCCTATCATGCTGAGTGGATGGCAGGTTGAGGCTGTGGTGGATACGGGAAGTGCCTTTACCCTAATGCAAGAGAGCCGATGGAAGGAGATTGCAGGTATGCATGATGAAATTCAGAATGTTAAGCAGAACTTTGTGATGGCTGATGGAAAGATGCATCAATCGAAGGGACAAGTTGAGCTGAAGTATGAATGGCACCAAGAAAGAGGGAAGGTGGAGGTGTATATAATGGAAGACTCCCACCTGGTTTTTCCCGTTGTTCTGGGATTGGACTTTTTGACTCATGTTGGTGCCACCTTTGACTTCTCACAACTCTGCTACAAAATACCCTCTAAAAGAGGTGACTCTGGTTATCCTTTTATCTGTAGTCAACAACCATCTTTTATCCAAGGATCTGGAAATCAAATGATTGGCTCTCATCCACGGAGCAACATCAGCTTGTATTATCCTATAACTGAGGAACAATCATATTCCTTTTCCAGAACCAGAAAGGATGTGCCGGGAATGGTTGACGGAGATCTGTTCCCTCCTGAGGTACAGCAGCTGATGCAGGAATGGCCGGATGTAACATCAGGAAAGTTGGGAAAAACTTCAGTGGTAAAACATCAAATTCAGACCTCAGACGAAGTTCCAGTAAAATCCCGCGCTTATAGGGTTTCACCATTTAAAAGAAGATTATGAGGAAGAAGTAGAAAAGTTGTTGAAAGAAAACATCATTGAACCCTCTCTCTCTCCTTGGTCGTCACCCGTTGTCCTGGTAGAGAAAACTGATGGAACATTCCGATTCTGTGTTGACTATCGGAAGGTAAATAGCAAGACCATTTCAGATGACTATCCTATGCCCATGATCCACGGAATTTTGGAGTCCTTGGACGGGGCAACGTGGTTTTCTGCCTTAGACCTGAAGTCAGGTTATTGGCAGGTGGAGATGGCAGAGGACTCTAAGCAGAAAACAGCCTTTGTTACTACAGCAGGTCTATTTCAATTTAAGACCATGCCGTTTGGAGCACGGAACTCATCAGCCACTTTCCAACGGATGATGCAGACAGTATTGAGTGAGATCGTTGGAAAGATCTGCTTCGTGTATATTGATGATATCATCATATATTCCAAGACAAAAGAGCAACATCTAGTCGATTTGAGGGCTGTAATGGAGAAATTGTGTAAAGCAGGATTAAGTCTGAACATGAAGAAGTGTCACTTCTTTCAACGTCAGCTGAAGTTCTTGGGACACATAGTGTCAGACAATGGTGTGGAGGTGGATCCTGACAAAACCCAAGCCATAAGTGAATTTCCAGTGCCCGGTGATCTCTTGTCGCTACAGAGGTTTCTAGGACTTGTAGGATGGTATCACAAGTTTATACCTCATTTTGCGGATGTTGCTGCGCCTTTAAATCATATGAAGCGGAAGGGAGTGAGATGGAATTGGACGCAGGAATGTCAGGACAGTTTTGAGCAATTGAAACGTGCAGTCACAAATCCTCCTGTGCTATCTCAGCCTAATTTGTCACTCCCCTTCCAGGTACATACCGATGCAAGCGACGTGGGGCTAGGTGCTGTCCTTACTCAATGTACTGAACAAGGTGAGAAGGTGATTGCCTATGCTTCAAGAATGCTAAAGGGGACTGAAACGAATTATTCAACTTCCGAGAAAGAGTGCTTGGCAGTAGTCTGGGCTGTGGATAAGTGAGGCATTACTTGAAGGAATGGAGTTTGAAGTTTATACAGACCATGCAGCCTTGACTTGGGCCTTTAATTGCCCGAAGACGTCTTCAAGGTTGACAAGGTGGATTCTTCGGCTGCAAGCTTTTAGCTTTAAGGTTTTCTATCGACGGGGTTGCCTCAACCAGGTACCAGATGCTCTTTCAAGAATATATTCAAGAACCCGCTCTGAAGGTGTGTTACCCTGCATGGTTATAACAAGATCCAAACTCACTACTGACTTGCCACACAATCTGTCTGAGCTAGCTAAAGCCCAGGCTAGTGACCCTGACATTCCATCATTGAAGAAATGTAATCAAGATCTGCCTCAGAAACCAGGGAGGATACAAATGGAGGAACATCAAGGCATTCTGTATCGACGAGTACCTCTAAAACAGGATGGGCATAAATTCCAAGTGGTGGTCCCACAAGTCTTGGTGAAGTCGTTCTTGGAGTACTTCCATGACAACCCCTTGGGAGGACATCTAGGCAGATTAAAGACACTCATGAGGGTCCTAGAGGTGGCCTGGTGGCCTACTGTTCGCAAAGACGTTTGTGAACATGTCAAGACATGTAACGTTTGCCAGAGATACAAGGGGGAATGTTCCAAACCGTCTGGGCTTATGCAGTCAACAGAAGTTACGGAACCCAGCCATACGCTGGGAATTGATCTAATGGGTCCTCTTCCTTTAAGTAAGAAAAGAAACACGATCCTGCTGGTGATTGTTGACTACTATACAAAATGGGTCGAACTCTTTCCATTAAAAGATAGTACAACACCGAAGATAGTGAAAATACTAAAGGAAGAGATATTTACCAGGTGGGGGGTACCTCGATATCTTGTATCTGACAGGGGGCCTCAATTCACTTCAAATCTTTTGGTTGAACTATGTAAAGATTGGGGAGTGGGACAGAAATTAACAACCAGTTATCATCCCCAAACAAATTTAACCGAAAGAGTAAATAAAACCTTGAAAACTATGATTGCATCATTTGTTGGAGATAAGCATCGAATTGGGATAGTGGCTTCCAGAGCTAAGATTCGCTATCAATTCAGCACATCATGAGTCGACTGGTGTAACTCCGGCACTTGATGGACCAATTGACGGACCTCAAACTTACCAGGTGGATATCCTTGTTTGCAGCATGCCTCACTGGCAGGATTTACTTGTGTTGTTTTGGAGTGTTTCGTGACATTGGACTTTTTGATGCAATGCAGCACCAAAGACTGGGGTACATTTGTCTGGGACTAATGAAGGTTGTGGTAAGAGTTATGCAACTCATTTGTCGGTGCAAAGACAATGGGAACTATGATGAGTATTGACCAGTTGGACTTTGTTCATTTGTTGGATTAATGATATGTACTTTCTGGGTGTTTATATAATACACATCACCTTTGCAACGTGAGATGACTGAACTGTTTGTATTTTATTGATGTGGCATCGCTAATATTGAGAGTGTTACACGCTTTGGAGAGCATTTTCCAAAAGCTACCATTTCGTTGACTTAAAACGCTGTCTCAGTGTAGACGGAAGGCCAAAACGGAGAGAAAGATATACGTTTTCAAACGAAAACGTATTAGTGGGGACATGGCCTTACCCGCTTTGACAAAATGTTGATAAGATACCATACACTCTCTAAGTATCTCATATGAGACCTGTAGTTTATCTGTCTTCCATTTCCTCTCTGCCTGCCTCCATTTTTTTCTAAGCAGCCGACTCTCTTCATTGAGCCAAGGCTGAGTTACAGTTTTTGATTTTACCTGTTTTCAGGGGGCAATACAATCCAAAATATGATTACAGCCCATACTGAAGTCAGATACCAGCTCCTCTAAACCCCAAATAGATGGATTGTACTCAATAACTGACATAACGGCATTGTACTGGTCAGAAAAGTTAGAGGCAGAACCAGCATTGATAGCCTGAGCTCAACGGCTAACTGGCACGGACCCCGAAGGGAGCCCAGCAAATGTGACGTTAAACATAATAACAAAATGATCTGAGAGCCCCATGTTCTCAATAGTCAGCTCACCACTGGTACACCCAGGACAGAACCAAATCAAGAGTATGCCCCTGCTTATGTGGAGCACCATCGACAGACTGTGTGAGGTTGAAAG
Source organism: Leuciscus waleckii (assembly GCA_900092035.1). NCBI lineage: Eukaryota > Metazoa > Chordata > Actinopteri > Cypriniformes > Leuciscidae > Leuciscus > Leuciscus waleckii. Next base: position 13,678 of record FLSR01000075.1, read on the forward strand.
AGTCCAACAGCAACAAAAAATCTTGTACCAAGGGCTTCTCAGGGCAGCAAATATCAATATTAAAATCACCTAATTTAACAAGGCTATCACAACGAGTGATCAGAAGATAAAAACTCCCCAATAAAGTCCTTGTTATAATTAGGAGGTCTGTATATTAGTGCACAAATAACTGGCCTAATCAAGACCACTTTAAAAACTTGCACCTCAAAACTAGAAAACTTGTCCACTGTCAACAGCCTGCATTTAAAACAATTCTTAAAAATTTACGCAACCCCCCCTCTTCTTAACACGACGTCGCGAAACTTTAATCAACCTTGACAACTCTCGGTTCTGAGGAACATCCAAAACCAGATAAGAGTACCTTGCATCCTGTTGACACGAAGAGGTACGAGATGAGTCGATGACATCCACCCATGAGCCCACATGCACGGCCGGACCAGCCGCAAAGGTACGGGCTTGTCTCTGTTTCACCAACGCCTCCACACGCCTCCACGCTTGCCCAGTCATCTCCTATTGCGTTTCCGACAGGCCACACAGATTCACAGCTGCGTGTGCGATAAACGGGGAATCACAAAACTTATTTCCACCCGAGTAACAGCTGGAAGCCACCACCGCTGACTCTTGGAGACTTAAAAGAAAATCGCGCTCATAAACGCGAAGAGAACTAACTGGCTGCACAAACAAGGATAAAAACGAGACAATTAAAGCATAAAACGCAAACAGCGACCGACGGCATGCCAAACAACAGGTGCCATCTTTCCCATTATTTCCTTGTATGCAAATGTATGAGTCCAATGAGTGTCCAATGTGAGTCTGGAGACCTTCACACAAGTCCTGTCATCTTCTCTACAGAAAACCCTCAAGACTTTTTCTTTAGGTCTAGTGCAGGGATGGGCAACTTCAGTCCTGGAGGGCCACTGTCCTACAGAGTTTAGTTCAACCCTAATCAACACACCTGAACAAGCTAATCAAGGTCCTCAGGATTACTAGAAAATTACAGGCAGGTGATTTTTTCAGGGTTGGAGCTAAACTCTGTAGGACAGT